>JBBMKA010000009.1:11402536-11440939 GCA_037833695.1 Sechiopsis laciniata | reverse complement strand
TTCACAACACATCTTTCAATTCCATATGACTTATAAACCCAAATTTTGGGCTCAATCCTTAAGTAAAAAATAATAAATACAAAATTAAGATTACTTGGAGAAGAGATTATGAGTTTAATGCATAAGAATCATTTATGTAAATATTAATTTTACTTTATTTACAATCAAATATTGTGTAAATATTATTTATATCATAAAAATTGTGAAATACATATAAGCTCAGATATCATTTAAAACAATAGTTATAGATTATCTTTGGGTAAAATATCATTTTGGTTCTTGAACTATCAACGAAGTTTCATTTTAGTCTCGTACTTTTAAATGTCTAATTTTAGTTTTTGAACTATGATTTTTGTTCCATTTTGATCCTAAAACTTTCAAAAATTTAATTTTTAACTTTGATGATAGTTCAAGGACCAAAATGATATTTTACCCATCTTCTTTTTTCCTTAAAATAAAAGTGTTTTATTTTCTTCTCTTTTCATTTCCGGAGGGAATAACTCTTTCGTTTTCTTATTTCTACCATAATTAATCAAATATCATGTAATCATTTACTTTTGTTCTATTTTCTTTGTTGTTTACTCTTTTATTTATTCCCTCATCCACATACACGTCTTTGCTTCTTTTCTTTTTTTTTCCCTATTATTTACTTTGAATTTTTTTTTTCTATCTTCTTATTACACTATATTGGCATACTATATAAGTTGTCACCATTCCAATGAGATTCTAATCGAAATACTTGAGTAGTTATTTCTTCTCTTCTTTTCTCTTTAGAATAATGTTTTCTTTTTCTTGTTTTGATGATAATTAATCAAACATTATGTTATCATTACTTTTTTTGTTATATTATCTTTGTTTTTTACTGGTTAATTTATTCCCTCATCCACTTGCATTTTTTCCCTATTAATTATTGTTAGATTAAACTAATAGCCGATTCAAGTAGAAAGGATTATGGCAATTTTTTGTCATGTCATGTAGGTAAGTGATTAACGCACAAAATTTTTCCTTTTTTTTAATCAACCAGAGCGATAGTTCAATATTGATTACTAAAGACATGAAAAAAATTGTACCATTTACTTATTTTAATCAAATTAACACAAAAATTAGAAAAGTAAACCAAAGATGAAATGGCCACAAAGAAAACACACACAAAAGGCTAGAAATAAACAATAGGTAGTTACTGAAGGCAAATAAATATTAGGATAATCCTCCCTACCATTAAGAATTAAATAGAAAGATTATATGATCGTCCTTCTTCTTAAGCCTTTTCTTTTTGGGCAAATTAGTTTTAAAGGTTGATTTGGACAAAAATTTTGAGATTTCAATTTCAATAGTAATATTGTTAAGATCTTTATCGATCTCATATTAAAAAGTTGAGAAGAGAAGTCTTTGTGGTCTTTATTATAAAAAAAAAAAATTATTCCTTTCGTTACTAATATGGAACCTCATATTTTCTAGTAAATATCGGTAAAAGAGAGAGAAAAAAAAATTATAATTAAATATAAATAACTGATAAAAATAGTTAAAACAAATAAATATTCATTACTTAATTTAAATTACTTTTATTATTAAATATTAAAGTTTAAATACTATTTTAATAATGACTTCAAATCCTACATCTCAAATATTGTTGAATATGATAAAATACAATTAAAGTCTATATATTTTTCTCTTTGGTTTTGATCCGAGTAATCTCCAAATGCGTGAATTTTATTATAATAGAAAATTTTCAATACAAATTTGTGACTACATCAACATGTCAAGAAATTTAATTAAGTGTAATGCCATATTAGAATTATGATTAAAAATGAGAAAAACGAAAATGATGGGATCAAATTAACTATTTTTTAAAAAAATGCAAGGACTAAAATTATCCATTTGAAAGTTTAGAAATCAAAATGAGTCAAGGGTAAAAGTACAAAGACAAAATTATTATTATTATTATTATTATTATTATTATTTTGAAATAGACAAAATTAATCTTTTAACCTAGTATACTAATATAAAATCTATATTTATGATGTTGTAAAAAAAAAATGTATATTTATGATATTTTTGTTCTATTTTAGGTAATTCAATGCACTACTATATACCAACTAGATTCCTAACCTTTTAATTTGATCCATTATTCTCTAAAATTTGAACCCAACGCCAAATGTTTAGTCAAAAAAATGTAAAAAGACGCACGTGACAAAGGAATAAAAAATGCATAAAACTAAAATTGAATACAATGTGTTCAAAATCTCACAACATTACAATGTAGAATCCTGTCAAACATCTATTTCTCGCGACCCGACCCCATGGACCGAGCTGGAAGGGAGAGTTATTGAAACGAATCAACTAATGGAAACAGTACTTTGGAGTCGGACAAATCATCAAAAGATTTGTTCAAAATTTTAAGAAAGTCAGACCCTAGCTTCTTTTCCATTTAAAATAAGGTTGATGTCAACAACAAAAATGCTGGGTGAAGGTGAAAAAGGGAAGTAAAAGCCATAACCTTATCAAAGAGCTACCGGCTTTGTCATCACTTCCAAAATGTAGAGAATATCTATCATACACTGTAATCATAGTCTTCATCATCTTCCAGCTCCACGTCAGCATCATCACCTCTGCCCATGAGGGTGAGAAAAAGTAGAACTGCCACTAGCTGTGCACCTACAAAATACTTGGCTCTCCTTTTAAATGTTTTCTCCTCATTCGTCTTTTCTTTCTTCGGCTTCGACTTTGGCTTCGAGCCTGATCAATGATGCATCAAATATATAATCAGAAGATAATAGCACTGCATCTTTACTTCGAGCAATTGAAAAGTAATTACACATAGTTTCTACAATCTTAATAAGAAGCATAGAGGTCTACGCAACTTAATTAGGCATTCAATGCCTCACTGCTCAGAAACTTGCAATAGAAGTAATTTTTCCTGTTATCCAAAGAAAAAACTAAAAGGACTCTCAAGACTCAACATTTCAACGACTGTATTTCATAAGTTGAATCGACGAGGGCTATGACAAAGGGTGACAACTGCAAAACATTGTTTATCCCAGTCCCATCATTTTAAGATGTCGATAGAACTACGAGTATAGTGCTCGTTCAATAGGACTATAGCTAATAATTTTTGGAAACCGGGAAATTAGAGTTTTGCTCCACTATACCCAGAGTAACCATGCTCATCCCTAGGTCAGGCACCGAGAAACATCAAAAGATTGGAGATACGGGAGATGTTCACAAATTAATGTCACAAGAGAGTCTCGAACTTGAGACCTTTAGGAGAGCACACCCTTCAAAGCCCAAGTCTTCGACCACTGCGCCACCCCTTAGAGACTATAGCTAATATGAGTTAAGATTGGTGAATCAGTATGATATGCTTGGTGTATATCATTTTAGACAAGTGGGAAAAAAGGATTAGGAAAATATATATGCTGCTATCTCTTTCATTCCACGTTGGCAAAATATAGGCCTATAGGAGGGTGGCCGAGTGGCATATGAGGTGTGGAGACAATTATTGAGGTGTTCAGTATGGTGCTGGCGAGACCAAAGGGATGTACAAAGATAAAGATAATCAGGTTTTTTATTTTTATTCTTTTATTTCACCTCTTTTTCGTGAAAAGGGGGAGTTCTTGTGGAAAGCTGGTGCTATTTTGTAGGAGTTGGGCTAGAAAAATAATAGAACTTCGAAAAGGATGGAGAGGAGAGATCTTCAAGTGATGTTTGGGCCTTCTACCTTCATTAGATTCTATATTTCTCTTTGGATCTTAGTTTCTTAGTTTTTTTTTTGTAACTTCTCATTGGGTGTAACTTTCTTAGATTGGAGACTCTTTTTTTTTGCAGGTAATCTACATCGTTAGTTAGAGCTGTTCTTTTATCCTCTTTTATACTGTTCATTCATTGAAAGTTTGGTTCTTCATAAAAAAAAAGGACAAACATATGGCAAAGAACAACAGCTACAAAGTTGGATAAGCAAATCAAAACCATCTAAGGATGCTTGTGGTTCTGGAGAATCCAGCTACAGGAGAACCAGAATATCTCTAAAAACGAATGAGGGAGTAAGAACTATATAAAATGATTTAACACCAAGGTCCAATAAACTAATTTCATCAAGTGTACAGAAAAAAACGTTTGATAACAAATATAGAAATGCATCGCATAGTTGAAACATCTTACTCCAATTATAAGGACCCCTTCTTGGTGTTGATGATGAAGCCCCTGAACTGGAATGTGCAGAAGAAGATGATGGCAACGACGATGTACCAACATCTACCAACTCTGTCATATATTTTTCAGCATATCGCACAAGATTCCTATGCTCTAAAAGTTTACTACGAAGCACCGACGTCTCCTAAAAAGTAGACAATATCAACAAGGCCCAGAGTGAGAACTCAATTTTAGTTGAGAAGAAAGAAAGAAAGTCATAATTGGAATAATGTACGTCTATCAAACAAAGATCAAGGTCCATTATGCAGGATATTTTAATAAGTTAAGAGCGGAAACTAATGCAGTAAGAAATCGATTTTTTCCACTGGATAGACAATTAATTGGTGAAAGGCCATTAGAAAAATTAATAATAATTAGACAGATTCAAAAGTAGGGAATAAAAAGTTCGGTACCATAACATTAAGAAATCACTTTATGATTTATAAACATATCAGACATTGTATAACTTCTTAACATGCTCATTTCTCTTAAATTCTAACAATGTACATTCTCAAAGTGTCCAAAACTAAATAAAACAATGTGCATTCTCTTCATAGCATATACATGTATGCACAAAAGTTATTATAATGTATCACCCGATATTCTAAGGATCCATCCATATAAATGTTGACAAAAACCAAGATATGGATGTAATTAGATGGAAAAAACCATGTAAAAAACTACTAATAAATTTTCTCACAAACCACATTTCTATCAAGTTAATAGAGCTAGCAATACGACCACCTTTTCTTTTCTTTCTTTTTTTTTTAATGAAAAGAGAAGTACGAATGCTGAACAGTTAACATTTCAACAGAATAAGAAGCTTTGTATTACTACAACCAAAGAACGATTCGAAGATAACTCACAGGTAGTACTTGAAGGGTGAAAAGTAGATGCCCTAGAACAAGTGCATCTAAACTAGATGGCCTGCAATAGGACAAAGCAAAAGCGATGCAGCATCAACTTATTAGTATGATAAAGAAGAAAATATTATAGAACAACACATCCAGAGGCCAAGAGATTCACCTGTTATCAAATAAAAAATCCTGCTCTCCTAATCTAGTGGACAGAGCTCCATAAGCAAGATTTGCATTCCTATAAATCTGTCAGGCAATAAATGCAAGCAATTTGAATGACGAAAGGGCGTAATCATATACAAGGTTAAAGCAACCGGAAACATGAAAAGCAATAAAAGATGTATGACCTGTTGTTCTCTTCGGTCGGCATTTTGTTTGAAAATCCCAAGTTGAAGCTTGACCAAGTGTAGTTTCTTAAAATGCAGAAGCTTTCCAATGGGCCAGGGGAGGTCGGAATAATAGACCTTTTGGGCTGAAGCAGCATCAGTTGCCAACCAAAGCTCGTACATGAGTGCATCAGGAAGCCACGAAGTAACCATAGATTTTGCAGACAGCCATTGTGGAAGTGAGTGAAACTCAGAATCGAGGTCGAGGATACCATCCCGTCTCAAACAGTCAATGAGGCCGCCCCTCTCGTTATTGTAGGCCACATAATGACCAGTTTGAAGGTAAGGGATTATATCTGGCAGAGACAAAAGCAGATACCATAGTTGTTGGTTGGGTGGAAAAAGCTCAAACAAAGAAGTAACAACCACAACCAGTGTGAGCAGAGGAATACGGACACAGGCGGGTAAACAGGAAAAGATATCTAAAAAACGAAGAGAAACAAGTAGAGTGCGATGAAGGATGCAAAAAGAAGGGAGATTTACCAGAGTCGGGGTAGATGAGATTGAAGTCCAAGTGAAAATGAAGATTGGCTAATTTAAGATAGATGTAAAGGGGCAAGCAATCTGGGCATGCGGTGGGCAGATTGAAACACGGCTTCCTCACCACGAGAGTCAAATCTTCTTCTCCTCCTCTTCCGCTCATTTCTTCAACCAACGTAAAATCTCTGCAACTACTACTCTAAATTAGGGTTTTACTCACCAACGCCCAAACCAATGATGCTTTTTCTCTTTTTTTCTTTTTTTCTTTTTTTTTTTAATTATTATTAAGGTTAAATTATATCGAAAGACCCCAGAATCAATTTTGGTAACTTTCTTTTGTTTTAATCTCCCAATTCAAATATTTATAATATATATATATATATAGAGAGAGAGAGAGAGAGAGAGAGAGAAATAATAATAATAATATAGAAAAATTATGAGGTTTTAGTTTTAGTTTTTTTTTTTTAGATTACAACAATTGGGGTGGGGGACTCGAATTCAAAATTTTTGGTCATTGGGCAATACACTAACTACTCTTGTTAGCCTTTTTTTTTTAATAGTTAAAATATCATTTTGGTTGATGGACTTTAAAATATTCAATTAAGACTCATTTTCTAGTAGAAAATTATTAGAGGAGAGATAAATGCCAGCAAATAAATTGAGAACTCGGGCTTGGCAATGGAGAAAACCATATCCATTAGAGAAAATTGACCCAAAGAAATAAATCTCTCAAGATATGTCTTTAACGTTGAATGCACTGCAATTAGTTACTTGGAGGTCTCGTTGCAGCAAACGCATTCTTCATTGTAGCAATGCATTTCGCATTCGTTTAGCGCATCTTGCATTAGCACTTCGCAGCGTGAGCGCATCTCGCATTTATGTATTCTGTTGTGCAACTTTGATTTATTGTTTACGCATTCTGCATATATAAACTTGAATTAAACTCTAGCCAATTATGATGTTCATTATGTATTTTGTTCTCCTTAATAAAATTTCGCTCTCTCCCTCTACCCGTGGACTAGCTAACACAACGTTAGTGAATCACATAATTCTGTGTTATATCTTTTTTTTTTTTTGCCACATTTAATGATTGTTATGTGTTATTATTTAATAATTAATCCTATGGAATATTTTTAAACTTTGTAAAAATTGTAGGACCAAAATTGGACAATTTATACTTTAGAGACTAAAATTGGACAAACATAAAATTTTAAGTGCTAAAATTAGACATTTGAAAGTTGAGGGATCAAAATAGAACAAATATAAAAGCCGAACGACCAAAATGGTATTTAAACCTTTTTTAGTTCAATTATTACGGTTTTTTGCTTTATTGTTTAAGATTTTAAGGTTGGAATGAGAAGCACTATTGTTAAACATCTGAAGATTGTGTTAAGCAACTTGTAATTAATTTTGTGCAAGTGTAGAGGGAAGAAGTGTAAAGTGACTTATAATATGTTTACTTAGGAATTATAAGTATGAGCTTAATCGCAGACAGTCAAGTTGCACACACTCAAAAATTAATGAATAAGAACTTTTTAAAATGTTGTATGGGTGGACAAAGCAATCTACTGTGTTTTGCTTGGTGCAAATTGTCTAGTCTGTATAACCACATTGAGAATTGAGTATTTATCACATAAAATTGATTTCAATTTTTCTCTTTCCACAATTTGTTAGAAATATAGACTTCTTTTTGTATGTTTGCAAAAATTCTATTTCTTGTATTAATTATAGGGTTAACTTGTCGCGTGTCGCTTGGAAAATAAAAAACTATACCGTTTAACTAAAAGCTAAGTAGAAATTAGTGTAGGATTTTTACCCATTTAGTAGCAAACAAAGGTTGAAATGTGTACGCTTGTTGGGGATCACTCTTTACATGAGGATATAGCACATGAAACCTAAGAAGCATAGATTAGCTCTAAATTAATTATATTGATTAATATCTAGACTGACTCAATCTTGAGTAATTAAAGAGGGGAGTATAAATTGACAACATTCTCAACTATTCAAGAGAGGTTATATGAACTTAATTGAGGATGTCCAACTTTGACGACTTTATCGCTAGAGAGATCATACTTTTTTATTTTACAATATGTAGGGTAGGGGGCATCGAACCTCTATTTTTGAAATTGCTATTATAGGTTGTTGGTTAAACTATACTTATTTTGACAATAGAATAGACACACAACATAATTGCATGTAGTTAACCTCAGATAAATGAATTATTCACAAACTAATGAAACTAAAATTTATCATTTTTCCTTGATGCTTTATTTATTGCTTTCCCAGATTAGTCTCAATCTCAATCCTTTTATTTAATTTGTGTGGACACAAAATTACAAACCGATTATGTGTTAAAAATTACTCAAATTGCATCCTTGTGGAGTAAATATATTAAAACTACAAATTTATTATCAGTATTTAAATGAGACTAGTTTATGAAAAAAAAAAAAAAAAATTTAGATCCCTTCAACATTACAAGATTGTAGAGCATCATAGATAGTTGAAGATTTTTCACGTAATTCGAGGCAACCTATGTTTAATTGATGAGACAATCAAGTTAGAAATGATGTCATTACCCAACATAGCTTATGATGATGAGCAGGGACACTCGTTAAAATGGCGCATTTCCTGCCATGCCCGTCCACCTAATGACACTCCAATCTATAGAATCATATAGCCCTACCATGATATTCTTCCATCCATTTTTATTTTTTTAATATATATCTTTTTTTTTTTTTTTTGAAATTTGCTAGAAGGACTCGTGCTCTAATAACCTCATATATATATGATTCAGTAACTTAAAATATTTTCGATTTGAGACTTCCTCCCCAATAGGGGTGCAACAAAAAACCGAAAAATCGAAAAATCGAACCGAACCAATCCAATCCAATGGATCGGATCAGTTTTTTAGCACAAAATCGGACATATCAATTTGTAATTTGAAAAAACCGAAAATATTGGATCGGTTCCGGTTTTTATTTTAAAAAACCAATAAAAACCGATCCAAATCGAAATATGTATGTATATATTTTTTAAGATTATAAATAAATATATATTTTGTCAATAAATCATATAAAATCATCTTACTTCCATTATTTTGAAGATTTCCGAAAATATTGAAGATTGTCTTAATTCCCTTCTATTTCAAGTAAAAAATATCCTTAAATAATTTTTAATAAGTTCAAAAATACTTTCAACCTTTAAAAATATTGTTGTTTATGAGATTTTTTCAAAAAAATGTTTTTGATATATTAGAAAAAATTGGACATCGGATCGGATCCAAAATCGAATCGAACCAATTAAAAACCGAACCAATGGTTCTATACTTTATTGGATATTGGATCGGATCAATTTTTTGAAAACCGAAGATATCGGTTCGGTTGTCGGTTTGGTACAAAACCGACAAAAATCGAACCGAAATCACCCCTACTCCCCAAAATGTTGTTAAACTTCTCTTACACGTTGTATTCTTTATAACTTAAAAAAGTTTATTTATCTTTTTCGTACTACTTTGTATTAATTGTTATCCACTTTCATCTCTAAAATAAAATGGTTTTGGAATGACATAAAGTTATTTTTTAAAAAAGCATAACATTACAAATAAGAAATAAAAATTTGAATATACAACTTTCAAATGGTACATTAAACTAATGCTCGTGCTTTTTTCTTCTTCTTCTAATACTCATACTAACTACACTAATTAATGGTCAACAGAAGTTTTTTTTTTTTTTTTTTTTCGCATGGTAAGTGTTTCACTTGGAACTTGGAAGGAATAGTTTTGGGAGATTAATAATGAATGCTCTCTCCAATACACTTCAAAATATACTTCAAAGTGTTTTGAAGATTCTCAAAAGTCTTTATGCCATGTAGCCAATCATCATAAAAAGTTGAAAAAGATTTGGTTAGTTTGGAGGTATATATCTAATTTACTGTTTTAAGAGTTGAGTCAAAATTATATAAAATGAGTTATTTTGAAAATAACATTTGTTATTTTTTGTCATCATTTTTGTTGAGACATTGAGATGAATATAAGAAAGTAAGAGATATATGATTAGCTCAAAATGGATATTGAAATTCCTTACTAAAAGTGTTGTGGTAGGAGGGAATGTTTAGACACATAACATGTGTGTTATAGTTAGTATCTTTTATGAGCATACATAAGATGTGATATGTTGGAATGAGTGGGTGGAAAATAAGACCTTTTGATCCTTATCAAACTATACAAAATGGAACCTTTCCTACTTTTTAGAAACTCCACTCCCAAAACCCACTTTCATTTTCCACTCATATAAATCATAGACTTTCCATATATTTGCGATAATTGATTTCTTTTATTATTATATTCTAGCGAATTTACACACATCCGGATCGCCTGCAATATTTCAATATGTATAAATTGAATTTCTTGCTTTTTAATTACTTAAAACGTTCTTCATCACTAAATTAAATCATTTCAGGTAAAGATTGATCTAGTCTATTGAACTAAAAATTTCATTTTTCATGTGCAAACGTTCTTTTGAAAAAATTTCTCTTCTTCGTCATTACTCTATTTATGTAAAAAAACGAGAATGATAAATAACTTTTATGAGTTTGAGAAGAAAAAACTTTAAGTAAAAAAATAATAAATCCTACCAATTGGGGGGATGGAAATTTTTTTTTTCCATTTTGTAAAAAAAAAAAAGAGAGAGACAAAATAATAGAAAAGCTGGAAGTATACCAACTGGTTTACATACGAGTGATAGATTAAAAAAAAGTCCTAATAGGATTTGCCCAATATTATATTCTGATGTTTGTTATGGATAAAATTTTAACAAAGAAGATCAAGTTCAAGAAACTACGAGTTCGACCCACGAAATGACAAACTCGCTGTTAAGGGACGACAAATTTATCTAGATCTCCACATTGATATGATATTGTCTACTTTTGATATAAGCCTTCATGACTTTGTTTTTTATTTTACCCAAAAAACCTCATACCAATGGAAATGTTTGCCTTCCCAAACTCAAGATCTACTTCTTATTTAATCAATTTTGGATTATTACTTTGTTTGTATTCCCAACACTCACGAACAATCAAGCAGCGATACCAATCCATTTAAAGGGATCAGGGACTAACCACTTACGATTGGGTGGCGTCGTCGATCCTTTAAAAGGGTTCTGCGCTCGACCAGTCATGGTAAGGCAGAGGCGCCAATTCCTACGTGGCCTTCGTCAATCCTTTATGAAGTTGACAATGATCCTTTATGAAACCTTGTCGATCCGTTACAAAGCTACACCGATCCCTTACAAAGCCAGGCTGATCCTTTACGAATTCTTACCAAACCCTTACGAAGCATATCGTCGATCCCTTACAAAACTTTTGCCGATCCTTACAGAGTCGTCGTTGATCCCATGAGGCCTTCTCTGATCCCTATAAAGTTATTGCTCGTTTGTTACACTCAAATAGAATACTATTCAGACCCTTTAAAGTTCTTTTATATTTTTGGGGCATACTACTGTCTTGTATTTTTTCGATGCAGAATAATTTTTTTCTAATATTTTGCCAAAAACTCAACACTTTCATACTTTAATGTGTAACTGAAACGTTACATATTAAATAGAGACAGTAACACGATGACAATGGTTACGTACTGATAACGTTATACATGTTCTCTGACCTGGTAAACTCTTCTAGAGCTACAACTCAACGATCTCTAAACTTTTCATGTTTTCTCTAAAATACAAATACACGTGAGTACCGACCGCACCAAAATCGACATTGACAATGGTATTTACAATCATTTTGATCTAATTAGAGGTTTCGTTTCTTTGATAACTACCATCCATTATTTTTTTTTTTCCTTTTTTTTTTAATTTTATAAATTAGCATCGATTTGAAGAAGAAAAATATCTTCTGCAAAGCTAGAAAAGATCTGTTTCTCCTATCGTGTGAGAAAGATGGAAAAAAGTCAATGATAAACAGTGAGAGCAAAGGAAAGGTCACTTTAGAAATAAAAGAATAAATATAAATATTTTGTTTGTAAAATGATTATTTTAGAGCGTTATTCATCAGCTAAATTTGAATTATATTAAATAAAATATAATGTAAATAAAAAATAATAATTTTGTCTATGAAAAATTAAGATTTTTAATTGAAAACATGGTTGGCTTTTATATGGATAAATAGTAAAAGTGATGTTATTATTATTTTCTTTTAAAGTCAGATATATATGTCTGCTACCGAAAAGATCACCTACTCCTTGGTTTTATTGTTTGAAATTAATTCAATATCATAATCATAGACTATCATTTATTTGCAAACAGTCTTCTATATAGAGTTTGTGATTCTCGCTCTCCTAATTTTACTAAATATATTTCTTTTATTTCATTTCTGTTCAATATTCCAATTTTTTATATCTAAAATATTTCAAATAAATCACTTCCATTTTAACCTTTTAAAATTATATTCTCACAATTGGTAGATACTAAAATAACTATTGATAAATTTACATAATATTTTTTACCTAGTGAGTTAGTGAAAGGAACAATATAGGTTAATTTTTTTTTTAATATTTTGTCCATATTTTTAATGGAAAATACATTAGATTAATTTTCCTAAAAATTTTATCGCAACTCATTGAAATGATAGCTGAAAACGTTAAAATAATTTAAATTAAAACTTCTTTGAAATGTGCGACTTACTTTTTTTTTGAGATTACTTGGAGGTTGGGGGATTCAAACTCATGACCACATAGTTTGTGGGTGTACACTGTTGCCGTTGAGTCTGACAAATCAAAACATAAACTGAACAATATAAAGTAGATTTTTAGTAAATACATCATTTAAGATGTTATAGATTTTAACTTCCACTTCTTTTTTAAAAAAGAATTCTGCATCCCAAAATAACATTGAATATAGCATTAATAAATCTTAAAGAACTATTTCCAAAAAAAAAAAAAAAAAAAATCTTAAAGAACGACGAGGAACATTTGACACTTTTGAGAGACGCCCAAAAGAAAATAAAAAGATTAATTTGAATGTTTGCACAAAAGCGAGCTAGTGGTTTTGATATTTTTCAAATAGTACTTTTGTTTCCTTATTTATATGTCTATTTATAATATTTCTCTTTTTTATTCTAAAAAATAATTCATGTTCCAATAAAAGTTGTTTTGTTTTGTTTTGTTTTTTCTTTTCTTTTCTACTAAACAATTTGGAGACGTTTGAGGTCGTGGATAAGTTATTATATCTTGTAGGGTTGTAGTAGTAGATCATGTGCTTGAGATGTCTCTTATTATTGTGTGAATTAAGATATGGTTTTTTTTTTTTTCTTTTTTTTTTAATTTTTATAATGAATGTTATTATAATTTGGGTTTAGATAATCTTTGTTTGATATATGTAACTGTCCAGACTATTTTGCGTGCTTCCTAGATAAGTAGTCACTCTGGATTGAACTCATAACTTTTTATGCATTTCAAAGTACTCGTCACCACTATACTACTCCATGATGATTTTGTGACAAAAAAGAAAATGGTTTTGTCTGAAATCTTTATCATGGAAGAAAGAGAGTAAAAAAGATTAAAGAAAAAGGGGAAAAAAATATAAACTTCAAAAAACATATTTTCCTTTATAAGCTCAAATAAATGAAGCAGAAAATTAAAAAAAAGAATAATAATAATAAATAATGTGACTTGCACAAGCTTAGTATCTAACTAGTGATGGAAATGATCAATCTTCAGGGTGAAAGCTAAACCTAAGTAATGAAGAAAAGAGCTAGTGGAAAAAGAAATAAATAAAGTAAAAAAATAAGCATATAAGAATTGATTTGTAATTACAATTTTTTTTTAATAAAAAGCTCTAGTGGCATTTTTATCATCATCTCGAAAGGTAATAACACCTTATAAATTAGTGGCTAGGGACGTGAGTGTTGAAGGAAGATATAATGAGGTTCTTTTTGTTAGTTAGGCATATCCAGCGTCGAAATTAGAGTCATATAAGCTTGTATAATACAACTAATCTTTATCCTGTGTGTTTATTTTTTTAGTACCTTTTTTTATCTAGGTTGGTCTTCAACAATTAGTACCTCGACATTGTTTTGTAGAGCATCAATAGAACCTCGATTTTATATGAATATATAATCTATTTGTAGGATTTTTGTGATCTTATTAGACATACTATAAAGAGGTTCGAATCGAAAAAAAAAAAACACTTGAAATTTTTTGGATAAAGTGCCTACAAAAGGTCGAAAGACGATTTTGCTGAACTGTAAAATTATATTTATTTACATGAAGAAAACAAATACATTCATTTATTTTATATTTCTCCATGAACTTTTATAGTAAAGTTTTGAAATAGTACAAAGAAGTACCAAATTGAATTATAATATAAAGTTAAAAATGCCACCAAAGATCTTATAAATCTCACTTTAAATATCATCCACATCAAAATCTTTCTTTATACTATCTCCCTTGATTGCAATCTCTCTACTTTATATTCATTCAATTCAAAAAGATATCTCCTCTTTTGTACTTTTAATATAATAAGCTTTTTAATCAAAATATTTTTTACCCATTTACTCAGAAAATTTGACCTTCAAAATCAAACATTTAAGCAGAAAATGATTCGTACTTTTTATCTTGAAAATTAAAATGATCCATATTGAACTATTAAACAACGTAATCTCGAAAAAAGAAAAAAGAAAAAAGAAAAAAGAAAAAAGAAAAAGAAAAATAATAGATAAATAAATAAACAACGCGGTTTTTGGTTTTAAAAAATGCGGTTTAAAAGAGTGATTTGAACATTTTGATTTTTGAATGGTAGGCTCAACTTGAATTTGCAAAAATTAATAAATTGAAATTTAACGGACATTGGTTGTACTAATAAATCAACCGGAGAGATCCCAGATGACATCCAAAAATTAGACAATCAATAATTAGAAATAATCAATTTGAATATTTGACAACCGATAAGATTGGTGATATATTAATTTTATTGTTTAATGATAATCAGTATTTGATTCTTATTTATTTGAAAATTATAATATGCACTACGTAGAATTTGTCCTTCTTTGAATTTATATTAATAAAATGATTAATTGACGAGAACTAAAATTACAAATAATATTAAAAAGGGCCATATATAAAGAAAAGACTTTGAATAGATTTCTAAATACATTAAATAGATAAAAATCGTATCCATATACCCATAAAAATAGTTTTTTATGAAGAAAATCATAAACATATAGCATTGTTGAACCACTAGAATATATATTTTTCAAAAAAAAAAAAAAAAAAAACTTCTATATAATCTTCTCATCCAAATGAAATAAAATAACTATTAACGAAAGGTAGAATTATTATCGTATGCTTGAACTTTTGAATTTAAATAATAATGATAATAAAAGGTGTAGTATGCCGACAATTGCTTTATCAAAAGCTAATCCAAATTTCTTTTTATATGTCGACAAAAGGAGATATATACTAATATGACATGGATGGGGATCTAAGTATCATGTTTTTCAGTTAAAAAAAATAAAAAATAAAAATAAAAATAAAAAGGTTATGTTATCCTTTTTCTTCCACGTTTTCATGAATTCAATTAAAATGTATGTGTTACGTAACAAAGTATTCAAATTAACTTAACAAGGTAAATAAATAAAAAAATGTGCGGGGTAAAATCCTAAATTATACATATATATTCTTTAATGTTTCCATGGTGCTCTATCACAAATGGCTACACTTTTTAAAAATTGGCTTTGTCGATAAATTCTAACAATCATAACTTTATATATAAAAATAAATTGCTAAACAAGAATAATAGCTGCATTAATGTATATCATAAATTAAAAAGGTCGTCGGTCCCTCAAATACGTAATTGTTAAATTAAAAAAAAAAACTATAAAAAATTACTCATATGAGTTTAAAGATATTAAATTTATAAGATTGAATCAATGAAATATTTTATCTCCCTAGATTTAACATAACTTCTACATGACAGATTAAAAATTCACCCATTTTCAATATAGAAAAGTAGAAGGATCTCTAATGTTAACTTTGGATCTTGAACAAAGGATTGTTGCTCTCACTGTCAGAGATGACTTTATATTATGATTGAACTATAAACAAATTGTTTATTAGAGGAATAAATGAGACTTAAGAAGAGATGTAATTATTGAATGGGTCGGTGACATGTTGGTTATCTTGTTTTGTATTAATTCATTTTAACTTCACAGACTTCGAACCCAAAAATTTATATTTAGCTCTCATATTATTTGAAAGTAACACTGCGTTTATGTAGGATTTATTAGTTTCCATCTCCCAAATTTAACGATAGCCACAATAGGAGTATTTCCAACTATTAATAATAAATAAAATTGTAACATATTAATGACTATGAAAATATTTTAAAATTTAATTACATTTGTAATTATTTTGTTAAAATGGTCTATTAATATTTAAAGGTCTTATAAATTATGGATGAGATGACATGAGGTTTAACCCTTTAGATCAATTATCATTCTCCCAACTTTCTAAGAGGCCTTTCACAAGCGATGTTTGAGATCGTTGAGACATTAGAGATCAAAGCCTACCAAACTTTATCATAATTGCAACGAGTAGGCAAGTACTCTACTTTTAATCTTCTTCTCTTTTTTTTTTTAACGTTTTGGAAACAAATTATAAGTTTAGGCTCGGGTTCATCATTATTTTGTTGGTAAATTTTTATTTTTGAAATTTAAAGCATTTTTTCACTTGGATGCCCATATCCTACTTATATTCTTAAAAATCAAACCAAAATTAAAAAATAAAAAAAATAAAAAAAAGGTATGTTCAAAATTCTGTTTTTATTTTTTTAAATTTGGTTAGTATTCACCTACTTTCTTAAAGATAGATAAACATATTATAAGAAAGTTAAAAGAAATTTAGATAAAAATAAACTTAAATTTTAAAAACAAAAAATAAAAAACCAAATAATTATGACTTTAAAATTTTGTTTTGATTTTGGAATGGAGCTAAGAAAACAAATAGTTTCTTTAAAAATATATATGAAACATATGGAAGAGAAATGAATAGAAACTAATACATTTGTTTTAAAACTAAATAGTTATTGAATAGAATTTAAAATTCAAATATATTTATAAGAAAGATGAAATTTTTTTTTTTTGGAAACAAGGTAATTTCGCCGTCTCTAGGCCAAACACTGGAGACATCGAAGGAGTAATCTCACAGCTGAACCTTGAACCAAGAACTTTGAGCAAAGCATACTCTCAAAGCCCAAGTTTTCAACTTCTACGCCATCCCTTGAAGACAAGATGAAAATCATCGTAGAAATGTGGGAAAACAAGCACAATCTTAAAAAAAGAAACAAACAAATTGAATACAAAAGTGCTTAAACAATTAACTAAAAATGAGAAGATTCTTTTTTTTCTTTGAGTCCTTCAAAAATTGAGAGCGATGACCTTTTAATTAAACAATGAACCAAAATTGACCTCTTGGCTAATGGGTACGAGAAGAATTAACCAGGGGTGAATGTGGTGGCATATATCTCTTTAAGCAAATCATTTATGATGTGTTTGAATGAGAAATTACTTTGACTAGTTAGAAATTGAAAAATGTAGCCAAAAATTCGTGTGGATATAATTTTTATGCAAATGATTTAGAGATGATAACTTATTTGGATGCTATTTAAAATGAGTAGATATTTTGAATAGTTAAAAAAAAAAGATTAAAAAAGAATTATTTTTTAAGAATTAAAAATGAATGGTTAAAAATGAGTGATTAGAAATGAGAAATTATTTTGAATAGTTATGAATGAATTATTAAAAATGAGTGGTTAGAAATAAAAAGTAATTTTTAATAATAAAAATGATAAATTATTTTAAATACTTAGAAAGAGAGCCGTCACTAAATAATTATTATAAATCGTCTATAAATTCGAGAATCACCCCTTAAGTACATGCAGTGAAGTAGACGGAAGTTGGTTCTATGAAACAACCGATGCAAAAATGACACTTGGATGATCTAAATAAATAGAGAGATGGTAAAATCTAAAAACGTCTTTTTTGTGGTTCTCTTTGTTAGATTGCATATTGAATATTTTCTTGTTGAATTTGGAGCTCATTCATTCAATTGATGGCCTATACTAAAATTAATGCTGAGTAAAATTACAATAAATTTTCTATTAAATAGTAAGCAGCCCTATTTACATACTACTATCATTTAATTCTACATTTAGTTTTCATTTTGTACAAAAAAAAAAAATGTAGTTTTCATTCTATATACTAAAATAAAAAAATTATTGATTCGGGAATACGGTTGAGTTCAAAATAATTTCTACATTTAATTTTTGTAAAAAAACAATAAAATCAAAATTAATTACAATGCACACAACAAGAAGACAAATATTCTAATTTCTTTTGATAAAGAATCCTTATCTATTGAACTTTTGATAATTTGTGGGAAGGGCACACAATCTTTTATCTTTTTACATATTTATCTCTATATGAAGAGGCAATTAATTAATTAATTAATTAATTAATTAATCTTTTCTTTCTTCAAAAAGGAAAATAAAAAGAGTTATTATTACTTGTTGAGTTGAGATTGAGGGATTGCCGATTGGGGAGGGAAGCTTCGTAGCAACAGAACAGTTAGTGTGGGCCCGGAAGGGAAGTGGGGGGTGGGCCCATCTTGATTTGAAAGCCCATTTAAAGCCCTTGAGTGGAGGATCCACATAGATCTCTACGAACTCTATCTTTTCCAAAAACCCTCCACATCATCATTTATTTATTTATTTAATTAAATTCCATTCAATTAATTACTTTTTTTTTTTTTTTTTTAGATTACTATTTCTTATTAAACCCACTTCCTCTACAGACCCTAAACCACCTCCTCAATCTTACTAATTTCACAATTATTCATTTACCATTCTATTTAAAATATCTCCCTCTCTTTCTACGTGTGCTAGTAATATTCCAACACACGTATATCTATGAGTCAGTAATTATCTATGTAATTATTATTATTTTTTTTTGAGAATAGGAAGAAGGACCAACTTAATATTTAGAGGTTAGAGTCAAATATTGATTTTAAGATTAAATTTTTGACCATGTTGTTGAGATGAATTACCAACAAACAATAAAATTATTAAGTCACTCATCCTTTTAATCTAACAAAATAACTCATAATTATAATCGTGGTGTTGAACTAGATTACCGAATTAAATATTTATATAATTATGTTAGATGCATCTTCATCTAACAAAACAAAGAACTGAATCTTTCACTTTTTTTTAGAAGCAGAATTGGTCGAATCTATCCATTGTCATGTTATACTTTATTTTATTTTTTATATTAATTATTGTGTCACAAATTTTTCCACAGAACATTTTTTAAACGGAAAGGCATGTTTCAAAATATATTAAATATACTCAAATTAAAAAAAATTGAGGGAAAGATTTAAGTCTTTTAAGAGAATACATGAATTGATTTATTTGATTCATTTCTTATAAAATAAATAAAAGTAGTTAGTTGTAAAGTGCGAGAGAAAAAAAACTTACAGAATTATTTAGAGTTTTTCTTGCATATTTATTTTGATGTTTGATGTGTTATATGTTAAATAATTAAAATTAAGAACCCACAGTTAAAATTCCATTTGACATTTTAAAGTCCAAAAAATGGTAGAGATTGAAAGTTTCTAATATGGGTGAACAACAATTAATAAAACAAAAATCAACTAAACCATATGAAACAGATCAAATCGAGTTGGTTAATCAATTTGAAATCGACATATTAGTTGAATGTTTCTAAATTGACACATTTTTCGATTCAAGAAGCTACAATAGTTTTTTCACTAGCCAACTAAAGTATCTATATACAAATTGTTCATTTTTATTTAATACAACATCAACCATGCTCCTACCTATCAACAACATCAAACCCAAACCTTAAATTAAAGTAGTAGTTAGTTTTACAAAATTATATGAATGTGAAAAAGATATATATATGTCATATTCATTTATACATATCATAAATCTTTCATGCTTCCTCTGGATGTAAATAAAGTTAACATCCCAATATATTAGAAACCACATATCCATATACACGTAATTCTATATTAAAAAATAAAAATAAAAATAAAAATCATTTTTATTATTTTTAATTTAACAAACTTGGTCAACAATTTGAATGCATTTTAAGAGAAGTGCCTACAAAACTACAAATGAACAACAATATGCTTTTTTTTTTTTTTTTAATTAACAAAAAGCCCAATTAAATTGATTGTTGGATTCCAAGGTGGCAAAGTAAGAGATCTCTTAGTCCCTTCCCAAATCTCAACCAATTAATCAACAGCACCCTTAAAGCAAATCCAATCTCTTCAACCATTCTTTTTCTCTTTATAAATACCACTCCTTCTCCACCTTCCCCCTTCACTCCACCATTCAAAACTCACAAAAGTTTACAAAAACCACCTAAAGAAAAAAAGAATGTCAATTATTTTCACTTCAACTCATGGAGAACAAGAGTTGTATTACTCTAGAAAACTCTTTCTCCTCCATTCCTCCCTCCACAAGCTCTCCTTCACCGCGGTCGCACCCTCCGCCATCAACGACCCACCAAGATCCTACTCCGTTAGTGGTGATAGCAGTTTCGACACGAATGTTGTTATGGTCCTCTCTGTCCTCCTTTGCGCCTTAATATGCTCTTTAGGTCTTAACTCCATCATAAGATGCGCTTTGAAATGTTCTCGAATTGTGGTCTCGAACGATAACCACCGATCCTCTGTTGCTGCCCCGACTGGGGTTCACAAGAAGGCAATCAAGAGCTTCACAATGGTTCAATTCTCCCCCGAGCTCAATCTCCCCGGGCTCGATGCAGAGTGCATAATTTGTTTGTCGGACTTCGCATTTGGAGACAAGGTTCGACTGCTCCCGAAGTGTAACCATGGATTTCATGTCAAGTGTATTGATAAGTGGTTAAGTTGTCACTCGTCCTGCCCTAAATGTCGTCAGTGTTTAATTCAGACTTGTCAAAAGATCGCCGACGATGGCACCTCCACCTCTGGTCTACTGCCGCCTACGCCGCCTCATGCAGTTGTCAACTTAGCGCCTTTGGATCCCGAAGATCCGGTACGAAATTTTAGGATGTAATGAAAAAATAATACGAATTAGGACAAATTTTAAGTATAATGAAATTGTATATATTTTTTTATATCAAAATTTAATCTCATCATTGCTTTTCTTCTTCATCTTGTTTCTCGGTTTTGCTTTCTTAACTATACTTATTAGATTTTAGCTTGATTTCGATTTTTTTTTTATGAATACAAAAATTTAAGGAGAAAGAAAAATACATTAATTTTATGACATGTCTTAATTATTTTCTTTAATTCCAAATCGCTATTTTTTTTAAATTTTTTTTTTTGAGATTACATCAATTAGAGATGGATGACTCAAACCAAAGACCTCTCTAAGTCATTGGATTATCGATGAGCTACTACTGTCTTGTTGGTTAATTTTAATCTTCTTATCATTTCTATTCATAAGGCTAAATTAAAATGATGATAACCATCTTTAATTTTTTGCTTATTTTTAAAAGTTGCTATATCCTATTTTATATTTTATAAATGTTCAAAATTTACCTTTAAAGTAGAATAAACGTTAGATTATTGGAAATAAAATATCAATGTATCTACATGTTGTTCATTCAAACTTAATGAGGACAAACATTCTATTATGTCATTATATCAAATAATTGTTTAAGTCAATTTTTGGTTCAATAATTTTAATATAATTATATTCTAAAAATGAAATCGAAAGGTAGTTTTGAAATTTTTATATAAGATTACAGAGTAATAACACAAATTCTAAAACAATAGAAATAATTTTGAAAATATGGATAAATTTCAATGATATTTCTTTTTTTTATAACCTAGCTTCTTTTTTTTTTCTTCTTATCAGTCATATTGAATTTGAGAATAAATTCCATCAATTACTTTTTAAAATTTTAAGAATTTAGTACAAAAATTAAAAAGCAAATTTACAGAATTAATTTATTAATATGAGTTTGATTAAACCTTCTTTAGAACTAGGAGTAATTGTGCTCACTCATTCCTTGGTTTGATGGGTCTTTGACTATATCCACATGACACCAGTTTTGTGTGTTTAATTAATTAATTAATTATTATTATATATATGGGTTCCTTTACTCGATTTTGTACTAATATTTTAATTATAATGCTTTTTTTTTTTGAGAAAATTATCGATAACACTTAATATTATGGGATATAAATTATACATTGACTTTTATAATTTTCCGTGGTTTTTTAGAAATAATTAATTCTATTCTAAAAAAAATATTGGATTAATTAGAGAAATTATTGCGAAAGTATACTATTCAACCCACTTCATGTGTTTATATTAAAATTTTGATCGAGACACATCCAAGAACATCTTTAATAAGAAAAATATTAGCATTAAACAATTTCATTTCTTCGGAAGAAAAAAATAAAAAAAACATGGAATAAAATGCAATCCTTGTTTGACAGACTCTTTGTAAAATACATCTTGATTTTTGTAGTTTTCAAAACCCTTTCAAGAAATATTATTTAGCTTTTAAGAAAATAAACAACTGCCAACAAAATTTTCACAATAATTTAGAAAATTTTATGAGTTTTATTATAAAATATAGAATATGAATTTTTTGAGAATGATCTCAAACAAATCTAACAACCAAACAGAACTTTAAAAGGAACCATAAAAGAAAAAGAAGAAAGATTAGATTAAAAAAGAGAAATTTGAAAGGCACTTTGAATAAATGGGAGATGAGGATGAGAGCACTAATATATGAATTATGGGGCTACACATTAATTGCATAAAAAAGATAATTTTGTATTGCCTTTGCTTGGGGGAATTTGGGGCCACCCAACAAACAATAATTAACACAACCCTACATAATGGAACACCAACCCCTGTTGATCATAATTAAAAACTTCCCTATTCAAAAATTTACATTAAAGCTATAGATGTGTATTTTTATGATATTGTTCAACAATAATTTATGAGTTAAATTCGAATTCATAACTTCCTATTAAAATACATTTAAAAAAAACACACACACACATTTGTGAGAAATTGTGCCAAATGTGGCTAAAGAAAATTAGAAAAAATAGCTAAACAGCTTTTGTATTTGGATCTATAACAAAAAAAAAAAGTGAGTGAATAAGAATATTTGTCCAATTATGCCTCTCGTATATACATGTACACTATGCATTCTCAATAGTAAGATCTATAAATATCATATGGATGGTCTTCGATTACAAGCTACAACGATTTAAGTTTGATTTAATTAAACTTGACGTTCATTTGTTGACTATATGTCATTTCACTAAAGACCCGTAGTTGAATGTTTATATACTAAGTTATGTCCACGAATATAATTAATTATCTGTAAATGGATCTTAACTACATCTTTTTTTTATGCTTCACTGATATCTCTAATAACAACATGTATATGGTCTAACCGTAAACCAAGTTCCTCTATCGAGCTAACAGGCAGATATTCTTTGTTTTAGACTTGAAATTAATATTTAAGGTTACTAATCTTCTACTTTCCATAAATTAAAAAAAAAAAAGTGAATTCCTTTTCAAAGTTATATTTTTAGGTTTATTTTTGGGCAAATCCCAATATAGTAAATATATTGAATTAGTGTTGATGATTTTATCACTCATGCACATCAAATGATATCTTTACAAACATGAGTTCATAATTCACTAAGGATTCAGATCAAGTCCCATATGATCATCCAATTGAATATATTTATTGTTCTCGATCTATATCATAATTATTAGAGAGATCAAATAATTCTTGATTCATACTTATACAAATTTGTATAGAATACCCTTACTCACATGAATAACTGAGATCGAGTCATTTGTTAATATTTAAGTTTTTACCGTGAATATAATCTTTTCTTCTTTTTTTTTTAACCGTGAATATGATCTATTTGTATATAATAATATACGGTTCAAAATTACATTAAATAACCTAGAATTTTGCTCAAATATGAATAATGAAAAAAATTATATATATATAAAAAACTTTATTAGTATTATTATTAGAAAAATGTTCAATCATAATATAATGGCGTTTAGAGCAAAAAATCCAATACTATCTGTATGTAAAGATGTCCATGGGCGGGGCGGGGGAGGAATGACTTCCTCGTCCCTGTTCCCGCCACCAAAATCAATTTTTGTCCCTGTGAAATTGACTTTTTTTTCTTGAGGATCAGGGCGGAAATTCCCTGCACAAAATTGGCAAGGATTAGAGTTTCCCGCGGCGAATTTTTTCTGTTCAACTTTTTTTTTCATTTTTAAAGAGTAAAATAATAATCTCAAATAATTAAGTTTTCTTTAAAAATATCTATCAACTTTCAACTATATCTTTAATTATTATGGAAAAATATTTATTTTAATAAATAAATTTGTTTATCTAAAAATTAAAGAGTAAAATAAGAAAAAAAAAAAATATTTATTTTAAAAAAATGTAAACGGAGCGGGATGGATGATTTGTGTAAAATACAGTAGAAATCGGGGTTGAAAGAAAAAGGGGTGTATTGAGAAAGTTTTTTCCCCCTTTGTTGGGCTTGGTGCTTTTATCGAATAGCCCGTTTGTATTCCAACTTCGGTTCTTTGATCGAATCCATGGTCTTTTTTGGTAAGCTTTTATTCAAAGTTGAACAATTGGAAAAACCACAAAAACCCAACAGTGAATCAATTGTATTTGTATCCTCCTCAGTTTACCTATTTGAGAGTTGAAAATGGAGCTTCAAGATTTTGCACCCATTTTTGGGGAACCCAAAGTGGAGTGGTTAAACAGAGGTTTGGTTCCTTTGCACCCATTTCTGTTCCATGTTCATACTCCAAATCCTTCCCTCCTCAGATTTTGTGTCACTGATTTCCATTCCAACACTTGGGAATCCACCAAATCGGCTCTTCAGCTCGACGATATGGTGCGGGGCTATGTTATTCTTCTTCTTCTCTTTGCTATTCATGAAAATGGGAAATTTGTTCATTTTTGTGTTTTTTGTACAGAGAGATGAGATTGGAATTGGAGGGGCTATGTCTGAGTTTGTTCATTATATCATTACTTCCCTGAAATTTGGAGATGTAAGGCTTTGTATGGAAGGACATTCTGGTAAGATTATGCTTCCTTCAACTTCCTTTCCCATTCAAATATGTTTTGAACCCCCCCATTTATTTTTTTTCTTTTTCCCCATTTTGTTTTGGTTCTGCAGGTGCAGCATGCGCCAAATTAATTGCTCAGAAATCAAAAGGAATGCCTGTGTTCTCCATTTTTCTTACAAAACTCATGGACTCTGCTGCTTCTGAAGCAATGGCAACTCTGTCCTTGGGGCTCTTTAACTCATTAAAATACAAGGAATGTTCTCTTGTAAAAGGTTGCTATCCCTTATCTCTATAAACTGCCTATGATGTTGTTCTATGCTATATTCTTATATATTTCTTTAATGTGTTGATATTGGGAAAACGAGTTGGAGGTTCTTATGAAATATGGTGTTGTCTGTTGAGCTCGAGTTCATTGTGTCGGATCACGTGTTTGAGTCACCTCTCCGTCTGGTTGGATGGGAGAATATGCATCTTTTTGTTGCATAAAGGTTTTGGTATTTGAATCTGATATGTTGGCTTTTGGGTGTGTCTGTTAACTTTAAAGGCTCATGATTCATGTCATATGTGATGGTTTGTGTGTAGGCATACTTGCATCCAAATAAGAAATCTTTATATGCTTAGCATCAATAGTACCTAAATTAGTTGAGCATAAACACAGTTAGTCTCAATCAAAACTATCTTACTCAAGCTGTTTTTTTTCTATGTGATATTGGATTGGCTCAAATGTCAAATGCTACCATCAAAGTGAATATCTTGGTAGACTTTTAACTTGGAGATTACATGGTTTATTTTCATGCTATACAGCAAAATATATAATGTCTACTGTTCTTCTATTTCTTCTTTATTTTTCTTTTTTGGTTTTGAATCTCTATCTCTCCCTTGTCTCGATCACTTTGATAACATAGTTTGTTGTAATTGACTTTTCTTTTCTACTCTTCTTTCAGAACAAGAGCGCTCCCTGCAGTTGACGACCACAATATCAACTGAAAAGGTATAGTCATCTGCATCTCACACTGTACATAGATACTATTCGGTGATCAGTGAGGGACACTCATACTCTTATTACTTATAGATACATTGCTATTGTCTTGAAGTACCTTGCCATAGAGGGGTTGCATAAATCAGGAATAGTATAGGAGGGCGATATGGATATGACAGGGTGGGAAGACAAGGAAAAGAGTGGGGAGGGGCAGGGGTTAGCTAAATGGCAATTTGTTTTTTAATACTTCAGTCAGTTAGGAGAAGGGTGTTTACACTGTTCATTCTGCAAATCGGTTAGTTTTGCACTATGCATAGTTGATCTCCGACCTTTAATTAGTTGGCACCGACTACAAGGCGTTGGTTTGGACTGGTAGCCAACGTTCTCTACTTGACTTATAAATTGGTGAGCCTCCCTTTAGATATACTTGCATTACAAGGACTAATGAGGGAGTAAAAGGGAAATGTCTCCAAGAAGTGGCACAAGCGGTTCAAGGCTTGGGTTTTGAAGGTGTGCTCCCCTCAAGGTCACAGGTTCGAAACTCACCTGTGACATTAATTTGTAGACACCTCCCGTGTTTTCATTCCTTCGATGTCTCCCAGTGCCTTGCCTAGGGACGGGCGTGATTACTCCGGGTACAGTGGAGCGAAACTTCGATTTCCCGTAAAAAAAAATAAAAAGGGAAATGTAGGGATAGGAAATGGTGAATTAGTTATTTGGAATGGAAATGTGGGATCTTGTAATTACCATAGGGGACAGGTATATAAAGTGAGTAGGAAGTGCAGTAAATATAGAACAGTTTGAAATTTCTTTGACTTTTCATTTGAAACTTTATGAATCAAGAATATGGTTGGCATTTTTACTTCACTTATTCTGCCATGTTAGGCTTGGCTTTTTTGTTTTCAAACGTAATCCTATCACCATTCTTTTTCCGACATGGATGGGTTGGGGGAAGGTGTACTTTGTTTTTCATAGAGTTGTAACACAGCTTGGCTTTAATACCACTGCTGAAAATTAGTAGGGAGTTGATCGAAATTACGTCATATTGATATCGAGAGAGTTACATGCCAAGGGAGGATTTGAGAGCTCCTCTCTTCTAAAGCTTAAACTATGCTTAAGCCAAAAAGCTACCCCTCTATGGGCTATACTATTTAGCTGCAAGTATATATTCACACTCCTACCAATGCTTAAAATGACTAGCACGTCAACTGTTGATCCCCAATAATAGAAATTCATCATCGTTTTCTGCTACTGTCATTCTCTTCCTGTGATATATGTCGGTCGGCAGAGGTTTATTAGTGGACACTGTGTGATAGACCCCATATTAGGTTAGATTACTCAATTAGAGTTAGTTAGGCTAGATACATACATAAGCACTAGCTTAGTCTTGCAAATGATAGGGAATTATATTGGTGTAAGGATTAGGCGTTTGTGAGTAGATTGAGGATTTCTTGAAGCTTCTCTATTTGAATAATACCAAGATAGGTTTCTACCGTAGTGGTATTTTGACCTTTGAAGATAATCCTGTAATTTATTTAGCCATTTTTCTCTTGAAAAAGCTTTTCATCATACTGCCAATAGATTCCTTATCCTTGATTAATTTCAGGTCATGACCCCATGGGTCTTTCTATCTCGTACGAAACATAATTGTTTGTAATTATCTTTTAGATCTTGCTAATGTCAGGAAAAATACGAAAGTATTCAGAACCAACTCGGTCAATATACAAAGAAACAAAAGCTACAAAATATGAATGCTTCCAATTCTCCAGGTTTGTTCTCGTGAAAATTTATCTATTTCATTTATTTCTATCTTCTCGTTGAAGATAATATGCCCTTGGTTTTTGTTTGGCTACGGTTCATTAAGGTATTATGTTTCAGATTCATGGGCTATAGTATAGTCACTCCAGCAATTAAATTTATTTGATTATATATTTTTTACATCAACACTGTTTGAATTTTCTTATGCTTCATAGACAAATCTGTTGGTCTTAATACTGGCTCTACAAAAGTCACCAATCGTGTTGTGCCAGCACATCGGAGGTCGGTATCTCAAAACTACATTGATTACATAATTTATTGCAAGTAGTTGAATTTATCATTGTATTTGGGCAGGGCAAAAACAAGAGGTGCCCTTTTGCAAGACTCTGAAGATGACAATGGTAAGTTCTTAGAGATGTTGAATGTCTTGGTTCAAATCTACTTATGTGCATAGGAATATTTTAGCAAATAGTTGGAAGTTTGTTAGAGTAGTTAGGTTATAAATAGAGTTAGTAGGGTATTAGGTCTTGAGTGAGCTCAAAAATTTGAAGATGCAAATACCTTCAACTTGGTTTATCATTGTATTTCTGTAATTTTCATATTGTAATACATTGTGAGTTCTTTAAAAAAAATTGTCTAGCCAATCACTCTTATCCCTTTGAATGGTGAAAATTCTGGTTGTGTCAAGTCTCTGCAAAGGTCTTAATAAAATGGGATGGGAATCCATGTTTAAAGTGGAGTCAGGGTCGAGAGGCTCGTACTGTTATTTCGAAGTATACAAACTTCGTATCTTCTCAGCAAGTTCGGTTTTTTGGCACATCAACTTTAAATTATCTCTTCTTTCCTTTTTTTTTTTTTTTTTTTTTTTTGTATTTATTCTCTTTTTAATATGCTCTGCTTCTTCTCATTTTTTTTAATCTAGCATTATATAAGAGAACGTTTTTTCATTTTTCATTTCAGAACAAGAGTGCTCTCTTCAATCGACATCGGAGCAAGATGTATGTTCGTCTCTCTTCTCCTTTATAAGTAAAGTTGTTGATTACTGTCATTTTATGGTCTTATAGACAGGTTCCATTGTCTTGAAATACCTGAAATTAGTAGCCTTGATGGCTCTGGAGTGTTGTTTTTGCTTAGTAGTTCTTCTCATATTTTGTAAATCTTGGATTTATTTTCGAAAATGTCAGGAAAAGAAACAGGAGTTACAAAATGCAAATGCATCAGCCAATGTAGATGGGTTTCAAAAATCTCATGGTATGCTTTTTATTTATTTAAGAATAATGTTATTGATAGGATGGAGGTTTTGAGAACTTTTCAATCTCCTCACAAAGGTCTAGCCCTTAACCTCAATTCAAGATATAGGGTAGTACTTTTATAGGCGCATAACCTAAACAACTCTAACTAACTAAGCGAACTACTCTAACTAATGGGGTCTATCAGTTATTAGTTTCACCATCTCTTTGCATTTATATCTTGAAGGGCTTAAAGCAATTTGTTATTAGATTCATGGATGTTGTTCGATTGCATAAAATGGTTTTAAAGTTTGAGCTTATTTGATAACATAATCAACTACTGTATCATCTCATTCTCAACAGACAAACATGTTGCTCATGATACCGGCCTGACAAAAGTCACCAATCATGTCGTGCCACCGCGCCGAAGGTTGGTTTCTCCGCTAAATTGACCTGTTTCTGTTTGATATTACTCCCCAACATTAGTAAACATACTCTAGCATTGTACTTGGGCAGGGGAAGAACTAGAGGTGCCCTTCTGCAAGATGGTGAAAATGACAATGGCAGGTAAAACCAGACACCTGCGATGACGAATCCTTTTGTTCGAAGCTAGTTTTGTGCATAAATTCAATTATAGCATTTGGATATCGTTAAGGAAAATATAGTAATACAGATGACACATTGCATAATGCATTTCATTCTTTTATCAGTTGGGTTTAATTCCTGCATATTGCTTTTCATGAAATAGATTGTGATTAGCGGATATTTCTTTCTTGTGCATGATGATGTCCATCATTTGTCTTCTAATTGTTTAGTTTAGATTTTGCCACATGGATTTTAAATTGAAATATGTAAGTTTGTTTTGAAATTGAAATGTGTGTTTTAAGTATTGATGTAAACAAATTAGATATATGGTAAGTTTGTTTTGTTGTTATATTTATTTGTTAAGTTACATTTTCTGTTGGGTTGTTTTTAAATAGATGGCTTTTATTGCGGAAGATCGTGCTGTAAAGGTTCTTATTAATTCTTTGTTTTTTCTGTGGTTTTCAATTGCGTGTGGATAGATATCAACCTATCCTCCATCTCCTGCCTAAGCTCTTCTTATTGGGGGCTAACCAAGTTGTCCACTTTTTGTAATTGGGTTCACTATTTCAAAATAATTATAATTAAAAATAGTGATATTGTATGGTAATCTTTTGGTTTTTTCAAGTAGGACCACCCAAATTATTTATGAAAAGTAGTAATTTACCATATTTTTTCCTTTATTTTTTGTTAGAGAAAAGTGGTCCACTCATAGTCATAGTGAGTGGACTACCGCATTCGGACAGGTTTGGGGCCCCGACGGCCGACAGGCTTCACCATCTATCCACTTCTTCAATCACTTTATTGGGAAACAAAAAAAAAAACAACAATTAATAGCTTTTAGATATATATATATATATATTAATCCCCCATAAAGTTCACAACAACCCCACCATCAAACTTGAAAACTACATTTATATCCATTTCCTTTTGAGTTAAATTATACAAGTGGATAGATGTATAACTAAACCAATATTAATCCTAGGCCACTTTTCTTTCACTAATGAACTTGAAATTTGTTTTGACAGTTAGATCAACTCTCAATTGCAAAGGTGGAGAGACTTCATCAGTACCATTTACAAGATATACCAATTATTTTGAGAGGATTGTTTTTTTAGATAGGCGTGATATTAAAATGCCCTAAACTTGAACGGTTATGGATGTTCATACAATCTAATTTGGTATAAGAAGTCATTAAATACAATTGGTCGCCGAATAAGTTGAAGATCATACACGGAAAGGTGGAGATAGATGAGTGAGTGATTTTGATGATGGGATTTAAACAAAAGGACTCAGGAGGCATGCATAACTCATATATAATACATAAATGAGTGATCAATTGTTTGTAAGAATTTAAGGTGGAAATTAGAAATTAAATATTAAATATATATATACTAGAAATAAAAATATAAATGAGATGGTGAAATGGAGGAGCAGATGAAGGGTAATTAAGAGCAGACAATTAATAAGTTAGAACATGCCATAGAGATGATGATTATGCTGATAGGGAGTTGAAAATTGAAACTAACTTAGGACAGAGAGAAGAATCAGAGATAGATGTTCGTTCATATTTCTTGTTTCTTGTTTTTTGTTCGGGCTAATATTCACTTCTTCTTCTTGGCGGAGGAGGCGCTGCCGCAGACGATCTCCATCAACATGTTGTTTTTGGCTTGGCCCCTGGGGTGTGGTAGTTGAGGTGACATGAATTGGCCTGGATAAATGCTCCGCCGCTCGCCGGAGTTCTTTTCACCGTCTTTCTCTGCCGCCAAACTGCTTTGCCTCCCACTTGACTCACTCATCTTCTTTTCTGTTCTTCAACAAAAATAATTGAGGGAGATAGTTTGGGTTCAATGTATGCCATATATATATATATATCCAATCTTTCTACTATTTCTTCTCTATAATTTTTTGAAATCACTTTTATTCCTTTTTCTTCTTTTTCTTGGATTTATATTCAAAACCCCTTTTTTTTTGTATCACTAACATCAATCAATGTTTTTTTAAGGCAACTTTTTATGAATAATCATTTTTAAAAATAAATAAAATTTAAATACAGCAAAAGTTAAGAACGAATATTCCACCCACATGTGACATTGTAATCTACGAACAGATGATTTCAATCAATTAAAATTAATTGAAAATAATAAAAGGTTGAAATAATAAATTCTCTACTTTTAAACTCATATATGTGGGAATCAAATATGAATTCTCAAAATCAAATTTATGATTATAATATTGAATTGAATTATTAACAAACAACAAATTCAACGCGTCATTAATTCTTTTAACATTACTTGTTAGACAGTAAATCATACATCATATGATAATTGATATGTTTTGAAATAATAGTCAATTTCGTAAGGTGGCTGGAACACACTCACAAGTGAAATATAAAGCAAAAGTGGAATAAATATAAAAGAAAAGACAAAACAGTATTTTAAATTATATATTTACCGTAGTGGATCACGCGAAGTTTGAATCAAGTGTTGACACGTGTATAATGATGCAGGTCCAGCCAGGGAGTGTGTCACCTTAGTGACGTATGAATCTTTCGTAATCATTGTATTTGGGCATTATCTCTTCATCTACAACAAAACATATTACTATATCAAAGAGAAGAAAAACAAACATAATCATATCATATCATGTTCATTACCTTATATAATTAATTAAATTTAACCTTCTTTGAGTTTAAATACTTTTAACTTCTATTTCATTTTCTATAAAAATTACTTTTTAATTAATTTGGTTCATGCACGTTTCATTTTCAGCATAAAGCAAATATTAACTTATAAATAAAACCATTTGCGGATCTAAAAAAATTGAAAAATTACACAAAAAGAAAATCTAAATTTATTAATCTAATAAAAACATGATTAGTGTCAAATAATTTATGTATATTTTGTGTAAATTTTCATCATTGTTATTGATTGACTTCAAACTATATATATATATATATCTTAAATGTTATATATAATTTTTTTGAAACAAAGGTAATCATGTCCGTCCCTAAACTAGGCACCACGAGTAATGTTACAGGTGAATATCGAACCTAGGACCTTGAGGAGAGTATACTTTTAAAACTCAAGTTTTCAACCAGTGCATCACCCTTTGACGATCTTAAATGCTATATATAATTAACGAAAGTAATAAATAGCTCAACTGATAAAAATATTACTCATGAGTTATTGAATCTTCACTCACAATCGTTACAAACTGAAAAAGTAGTACAAAAAAAAAAGTATATAAAATTTTGATTTTATAAATTTTTTTTTTGAAAAAATTGATTTTATAGATTGTAATAAGGATGCACTCAAAATTTAATTTTGTAAGGAAACTATTAGAGCTATAAATGAAAAAAAAAAAAAAAAAAAAAAAAGAGAGAAAAAAAGAGAGAGACTAATTTTGAGAGGTGCTGAAATCACGTAATACCATGAGAACAAGAAAGATGACCAAAATAGTTGTAGATATTGTTTCTTCGAAAACAGAAATTGATGTGAAGGATTTCTCCACAAATAACTTTCCAACCAAACGATCCTTACGTGCAAGAGTTCCTCCTCATGCATTATCATCTTCCTGTCGATCGATCTTGAAGCAATCTCCTTCCATGCAACACCACGTTCTCAATGAAGAAGGTGGAAGATGATCACAAGAAGGAGATCATGTTTCTAAATCGGGTTTTGAACACGCAGTTTTCTTTCATCTTTTGATCACAACCTCCATTTCAGAGAGATCTAAAACCAAATGACTTTGGTGGATCCGTCTGCTGGTCGTGCATTCATATGGATCGTCACATCCTTTCTTTTCATCTCTGTTTTCGGCGGTGGCGTCTGCCTTTTTCTCTACATAATCCAACCTGAGACCGAAACCACCACGTGGCTACCGATTGCAGGCTTGTCCTTGGTCTGCCTCCCTTGGTTCTTTTGGTTCTTGACTTTCTTCTATAGAATCATCTCACGTGCATGTGGTTTTAGAGTATCTCTTGGCATAGGTCTCGGCGAAGGTGCAAACGTCGCAAATAATGTAAATCCTAATGCTAATAATAATGCATCTATTGAACCCTCTCAAGGCAATGAGGGGGTTCGAAACAATGAGGAGGGCAGCGGAGATCAAAGGCGGAGTAGTTCATCCTCGAATGGCTCGGTAGCGTCTCGTGAAAGTGAAATGCCATTAGCCATAGCAATGGCATCATAAAGCTAGGTATTCCAAATATTTTTATCCAAGAGAGGAAGAATTAGACCTAAATCAAGAAAGATGAATGAACTCTTCTAGAATTTGAGATTCGTCCATTGCTTGAAATGGAAACGCAACAGAAACACACATTAGCAAAAACAGGGAAAGAAAGAATGAACATTGATCATTGTTGATCTTTCATGAGTGCATACATGATACTGATCTCTTGTTCATGTACGTCAATTTGAACCGAATTCAGTCATTGGCTAAACAAGACACATCCTCAATCAAACATCAATGGTGGTAGATAAGCAGCTTTACGTCCATAGCATGTGCCAGGATAGGATAGAAATGGATCATCAGCGGTTTTAATTTATTGTCTTGAACTCTCTGTTATAGTTAAAATTTTACATCTTAATTTATAGTCATTGCAATATTTTAACTCAGTATAGTAGTTTTTGCATTCAAATCTGATCTTTATACAGCTAAGTTTTGTTCTTATACATCAAAACAATTTTCTTTTATGTGAACGTTTCCAGCATAGTTCAACTCAATTTTCTAGTTGATCAAAATTGAAATCAGCATCAATGTCAAGGGATATGTAGAATCTAAGTTGAAGCATATTTAGAAAGAAGTTTGAACAAAAAAAGAAATGAAGAATTTGATCTGTCATAATTCAAATATATTCTTCTTCCATTGAATATCATCTCAAATAAGGCTGTTTATATATTTCTAGCTAAATGAACAAAAAATAAATTGTATCTAGCTTTACCCAAAACTTGTTAATAAAACAATAAATGCACGGAAGGGCTTTCATATAATTTTTCTTTAATCAAATCTAAAAAGTGTTTTCCCATTAGCTCAGCCATTACTTACCAAGTGGAAAGAAAAATGAACTATGATTCTGAAATGGAGGCATTGATGTCATGGTTTCTCGAAAAAAGAAAAAAACAAAGCAACACATGTTAAATCACCAAACAATCCGAGTAAATTTACTTATATCAACAAACAACATGGTTGGCAAAAGTAAGAACCCCAAAACAGGAAGAAAAAAGACGGAATGGCTGCAAAATCACTCTGGTTAAAAAAAAACAGGGGGCAAAGAAAAGGAAGCAACTTGAAAGGCAAGCTGAATAACTGATAGTTAGAGATAAGAAAGTTACTAAGTAAAAGTGGCTAAACAAAATAATTGTATTCAGTTTGACTTAAACTTTCCTTGGGTTGAATGAAGCCCATCGATGGAAACTATGAGCAGCAGCTAGAATTACCACCATATACCAACACAACCAAAAACAGGTTCGGAAATCTATCAACTCTTGTAATACTCGAGAGGTTAAGGCATACCTCGACCAAGAGGTTAGAGATCCCAATTCCATGTTGAACTCAAAAAGTTCTCACTCCAACAAAATATGTTCACAAATCATGGTGCAATGTTTTGTAATTAAATTCCTAAATTTAATACGAGGAAAAATACACACAAAAAAGAGGAAAAACTCTGTCAAAGTGGCTAGAAAAAAGAGTGATCTCGTAACTTATGTTATCACCTCCAGCATACAAAGCAATATTAAAAGCTACCTTTAAAAATGCCTCTATAGTTATAAGAAATCTAACGTATTCAACATTTAAAAAATGCTCCACCTGCACAAATATAGCCAGTCAGAAGAAATTAAGGCATCAAATCTATCCTCCAAAATTTCCACACATTGGAACTCTTCTCAATAGCCCATGTGGTATATATATATATATATATGTAACCAATAGCTTATTTTTGGGGTGAGGGATGAGGAGCAACAAGAAAGTAGTTCAAAAACCTGGTTACTGCTTAGAAAGAGGCTGCTTAACAGATGGTGAGACTTTTTCAAGTGGTGGTGAAACCTTTTGAACTGATGCTACAGAATTGGGTGATTGTTTGGCGGACTCCTCGGCTGCGTACCGCTGTCGAAGCTTCTCTTGTAGCACGCGTACCCTGTCCTCGGTCTTGCGAAGACATCTTATTCTATAACCAGTCCAAAGAGCAAAGCCACCATAGACAACAATGTATGAGCCCCATACATAGGGATATGTTTCCGCATTCTCTCTGATTTCCCTGTATTTGTCTTCCAATCTGGCCAAGAACCCAGTGGAAGTAGCAGGAACAGTTAACTTATCTTCTTCATTTTGCGGAGTTTCCATTGCCACCCCCTACTATTCGCAACTAATGGAGAAGACCTCCGTTATCTGAAATTTGAAATAGAAGGAACATTCATAGTAAAACAACCAAAAGCAACACAATTAAAGCTCAGAATCATCCACGGCTATCTAATTTGAGTTACAAGATGAAGCTAAAGTACCAATAAAAGATACGAAATGTGAAGCGTTGAGAGAGTATAAGGAGGATAACGCAATAGAAGCAAATTGAAGGGGGAATTGTAGAATGAAAGTGCAGATGCTTGGTTGAATGTTGACGTGATGAATTGAAAAGCGAGGGAAAGAGGAAAATACCGCGCGACGGCGGCTTTGAGGCTACAAGCTGCAACAGAGCAGTAGGTCGACGGAAAACGGTCGCTATCTGAGGCGCCGGCTGAGAAGGGCGGCGGCGGTCGGCTGAAGATTGAATCCAGATGGAGGAAGAAAGGGATCGACACTCAACAGAGGTTTAGGCACAAACTCAAATGGAATCAAATTAGGGCACACCACGGAGACAAATATTGCAATACTTCTTCTACTAAAAAAAAAAGGGCAAATATTGCAATACTTGATTTATTTATTTATTTATATATATTTTTTAAGTTAAACAAAATTAGAGACACAAATTTGACCAAATGGGTCCGTGGGTTAATGATTTAGTTTCATTATTTGGTAGTAATTTAATTTTAATTTAATGTTAAATTAATTGGATCGAATCAATTTTCGATCTGACCTAAAAATTAAAGGAAAATCGAACCAATAATTAAGTCTTGTATTAGACATTGGTTCAATTCATTGTTTTCTCGAATTGATTGGATTAGTTTGGTTCTCGATTTAATCTAAAATCGAATCAATATCCCCCTAATTTAAATCTTCACTTTTAAATAACTTTGAATTAAAAAAGAAAAGGCTTAACAAAAATTAAGAGTAAAATATTCGAATACACGACTCTATCATTTGTTTATATTTTTATAACTTGTTTTTTTTTTTTTAATTATAACAATTGGGGGTTGGGAGAAACGAACTTGTAACCTCTTGATCGTTGGGTATACATTGTTACCACTGAGCTACTATTGGCTATATTTTTATAACTATTGATCTATGCTCTTGAAATTTTAATTAATTTGGTACTAATTTACAAAAGTTCAATAATAAATCAGGTCATTTTTTTCTAGGAGTACTAAAAAAAATGATTTATATCTAAAATGTTTAGTTTGATTTTTTTTTTCATTAGACGAAATTAGGGGGGTTCAAATTTACTAAGTTATACTGAATGTCGCGAATAGATCTTTAAAATTTAACTAAGTTATACTGAATGTCGGGAATAGATCTTTAAAATTTTATTTGTGTTTAAAACGTATTTTTCTTTTATTTTTTTAATAGTTTATTTATTAAATTAAATAATTGTGTTTTATAGGTAGGTCGTGGATCTAAAAAAATTATAAATTTGAATTTATTAGCCGCCTGTATTATGGGTAAATTTCGACCGAGAGGATAAATCTGAATTACAATGAAATTAGACTAATAAAAAGGAAGTGGGGTAAAACATTCTAGAAATAGGTCACATTGACAAAAAAACAGACCAATCTCAACCTTCATTCTTTCAATTATAGTTTGCTACACTTTTCTGATTTAAATTAAAAAAACAGGTGTGGCATGAGATCCGAAAGTGCATCTTTCAATGAATGGACCTAGTTGGAAAATAAATGGGACATGTTGGAAAATATCTACTTTTTAAATCTAATTTTTTATAAAGGATTAAATAACTAATTAAATTGCAATGGACTATTATGTCATTATTAATACTTTTAATTGATGTGAATTATTAAAATAGATTTTAGATTCATTCCTAACCACCAACAAAAAATTAAATATTTAAATAATATAAAATTTAAATTTCTTACCACGCAAAAATAAATTTAATAATTTAAAAAATATTTGAACCCTTCATTTCGTTTTGTTTTTAAAATAAAAAGTTGTTAAGATTAGTTTGTTATGAAATATGGAAAATAAAACAACAACATACGATATATATGGTATACATCTTTACCTACATTGTAATAAATGAATACTAAATTCTTACACGAAAATTGAAAATTTAGTAAGCAATAAAAAAATAACATAGTATCTGACAATACTGTAGTTAGAATTGTAAATTTTGCCAGAATTCATTATGTATCTATATGTATACCAAGGGATGCATGTAAAACGTGCTTACAGTTGTGTGCGTACTTTCTCCACCTAAAACTGTATGAAATAAAAAAGATTGTAGGTTGGGGGAGTACACGATGGTGGGGATACTCTCCTTGTTACATCAAATCATGTGTGACCATTGAAACGTTGATGATGACCAATCTGCGAAAAAAAAAAATCAATTTTGGCTGGAATTAACTGTGCTTATATGTACACTAAAGGATGCATGTTAAACATGCTTACACTTGTGTGTATACTTGTGGA
>JBBMKA010000009.1:11333354-11402436 GCA_037833695.1 Sechiopsis laciniata | reverse complement strand
CTCTCTCTCTCTCTCTCTCTCTCTCTCTCTCTCTCTCTCTCTCTCTCTCTATATATATATATATATATATATATATTTTTTTTTTTTTTTTTTTTAATAAATCATTTTTCTATTCAATAATTTTTTACAAAAATTTATAACTAACTCCACAAAATTAAAATTTTAGAGATATAATATACTTAAAATTCATTTTTATACCTCTATTTAATTTTTTTTTTTTTTTTTCTGAGATTTTTTATACATCTATAATTGATCACTTAGTTTTTAGAGGTTTGAATATATTAAAGACCTGTTACACATTTTAACACGTGAAAATTTTATTAGACACAAAATTGAACTATCATAAGGGCATAGATTAAGAAGATCTTAAACAACTAAGAAGTGATAAATTTGTTTTAAATTAAAGAATATAATTTAATAAAAAGATGAATACTATCTACGAATTAAGAAATTTGATTCAGTTATAATATTTAAACAAATTATAATTAATTTAAAGAATTAAATTTAAAAATAAATAAATAAATAAATAAATAAATAAAACAACTACTTCAACAAAAAGGCTAATTAGTTATAACTTAAAAGCTAGTTAGTTAAATAACCAAAACGAAGATTTGGAAAAAAAAAAAGGGGAATAATCTTGGTAAAGAATTGGATTAAAATCAAAATCACATCATGAATACGGTTTGAAATTAGAATTTAATTTATATGATTTTAAAAACTAGATTTTAGTCTCATGAGTTGATAAAACCTAAACTTTATTGTTTTTAATTGATAACGAATTAAGTACTTTAAAATTAATTATTTTTGTGTCAATGATGAAATTGTTAGTTAAGTGATTAATTTAACAAAAAATCACATCATGAATAGTGAGCTTCCATTAATTCACCAGCAATTAGGAATGACAAAGACTATAATTTAAGTTTTATAAAACCATTGAAATTAAATTCTAATTTTCTTCAAATCATAAAAATTAAAACTCTAGTTTTTGAAACCTGAGTACTAAACTCTAAGTTTCTTCCAATCATAGGAACTAAACTTATAATTTACTAATAATTATATTCATCTTTTGAATTAAATAACATGGTCGTGATCAAATTCATGACCTATTTATTCATAGATATACATAGATGTTAAACTATTGTCTTTATCGACTAAGATATTCATATTTTCTTACCTAGAATTATATTCATCTTTAAACACTTATAAATAACTTGTTTCAATAATACTTGCAACATTATTATTTACTATATTAAAAAGCTGAAATATCATTTTGATCTAACTAATTATATTTGAGATTCTTCATTCTAATTTAGTTTTTGCCCTTCGCTTCCTAGGTGAAAAATAGAAAGTTACTGCATAAATCAGTTTAAAGAAACGTTTTCTTAGAACTATGGAATCCAATAACAAACTTTCAAACATATAAATAACACAATAAATAATAGATTTTTGATAGCGTTAAGAAATGCTATTAAAAAAGTCAATACTTTCAATAGCATCGGCTATCGTTTTAAAATACTATCATAAACTTACGACAACATTTTTTAATGCTATCGTATATGATTTTTGATGCAGTGCGCACTAAACCATCATACACCATGTTGAAGTTGGATATATTAGAGTGAAAAGAGCAAATATGAGCTAGAATGACTTCCCAAGCAGATTTGAAAAAGATGCATTTTGTGAATTAAAATTAGGGTTTTGCACCTTTGAACAAATGCAAGGCAAGTCATCCTTGGCTCATACTTACTCTCCAACTCATGAATACTATGAGAAGAAGCTTCTCAAATTTCACATCTTTCTTCTTTATCTTGCATGGCAAATTTTGAAGAGATCACAAATAAAAAAAAAATCCTTTCTTCTCTGCTTTATTTATAGTCAATTGAAAAGAGACTATTGTTTGTAAATTTCTCAGCATCTCAATTTCTCTTTATATATTCTTCATTATCTTATCTGATACTTTCCATTTGTTGTAGGGATGGGTGATTGAATAGGAATTTGTTCTTGGCATGCAAGATAAGAGATTCATTTCATGTGTTTGATTTATATTTTTTAAAATATTAGTTAGTGTTTAAATCAACTTAGACATATTTTGATTATTTTTACGGAACAAACAGTTTCTTTATAATATTTAATATAAAAAAAACTCGTAAGAAATTAATTAAGTATATATATAAAGGTATATAAACTTTTTTTTTTAATTTTATTGAATCATATTAACTAAATTTTAACTTTCTCTCCGGTGCTTGGCCTAGAGATGGCTGTTTCAAAAAAAAAAAAAAAAATTTAACTTCTCCAAATGATAAAAATCAAATTATAATACACATCAACCCATCTTTTGTGTTTTTCAAAAAAAAAAAAAAAAAAAGAAAACCAATTTTAAAATTTTCGAACTTTTTTTTTAGGAGTTAAACTTATATTCTAAGTGGAAGATACATGTTAATTATTGTTAGGCTCGACTGTCTTTTAAACTTTCGGCCTTCAACTTCATTTCTGATGTATTATAAAAAATTATATAAAAAATAATAATAATAGTGAAGAAGAGTTATTTTCTACCAATTAACTGAAAAACGTTGGTAGTGATGGTGTAAAAAACAGACAATTAAGAATTAGAATCGTTTGATGAAATAAACTAAAAAATAAATCTTTTAATGAAATCAAACCAAATAATGTCATAAAGAAGAGATCGAGATATCTACCTAATCATGATTTTTATAAATAAGATTCGATCCTGAATCTTAGTCCATCTTCTTTAGCCGGTCGCCAAAAAATTTATTATTTGTTTTTGTCATCAATTGCTAACTTTGAATGATAAGATGAACATTGATAATTAAAGTTGGATAATTTGTGTTTCTTTTTTTGGGAAAACAAAAATTGTATGTCGATGATTTGAACTAATAATTTCTTAAACATAATAAATGTAGATTAGATTCGCTGAGTTATTGTTCTCGTTGATTAATTTGTATTTTTCGCTTGAAAATATTTTTTATGTAATTTATTAGAGCTATTTTCAATGATAAGAAGAAAATCTAAATAGAGAATTAATTCTATTAGGATAAGGTAAGGTGGAATAAACACACATGCACATTTTGCATAAACTTTTATTGACAACTTGGGTTATGGCCTATATTTTGACTACAAGGGGGAGGGAAGGGTGTGGAAAGCCATGAAATGCAATCTCTTGCAAGAATAAGAATTATTGGTTTTTTTTTTTTTTTTGAGAAAAATAAAAATTATTGGATTTGGGTTGACATTTGTGATAGAGACTAACAAACCCAACATTCAAGGTCGTCCAACAAAGAAAAAATTATTGTCAATAATTGTCAAGATAAATTTTAAAATATTTACGTTTATAATTGTTAACATATTTTTAATAATATATTATAAATATTTATTATATCATATTATGTATCATAAATACTCGTTAATACCAATATTATTATTATTATTATTAATACTCACTAATACTAATGACTACATTTATTATTTCTTATAAATGATCATATTTGTAATTATTTTTCTATAGTCGGGTAAGTTTTTCAAATATATATATCATTAAAAATAATAAAATTTTTAAAACCCTACATGAAACCATTATTTTCAAATAAATGAAAGTTAATGAATTATCACAAAATAATGAAACTAATGCGTTAGTGACCCTTTCGATTAAAAAATAAGTTTTAATCTAGATTAAAGTGGTTAAAAATTAATATAAAGAAAATATTGATTAGTTTGAACATATAATTCAGCATAAAATTTAGATCAAATATGTGTTTTGTCATTTTTTAAATTTAGGTAGGAGATATGAGATTTAAATTCGTGACCTATACTGATTGAGTTGAATTATAAAATATTCTTAAAATTTAGGAATTTGGTGAACACAAATGTTGACAATTTGAGAAGTGATGCTGAGCCCTTGGAAAGGTGTGATGGGGAACCTGATGCATATGCTGCATGTAAAATGTGAAGAGAACTTGAAGAATCAATTAAATTTTGACTTTTATGATTTGGACCCAACAGAATGGGCCTAATTCAGCATGCAATCCAAAAGAATCACATCTATTTTTTTATTTTTTAAATTCACTATCAAATATATTCCATTATTTAAAATTATACTTATATTTATTATATTAAAATGGGGATTTTGCCTGTATAGTAAAAAAATAAAAATAAACATATTATCATAGTACTTTTTTAAAAATATTTTATATATAGTTAAAAAATGAAATGGTCATGATAAAATTACCAAACACTCTTCGATTGAATGAGCTCGTTGATAGATTCAATCAGTTCACTATAACTTTCAATCAGCTCGATGACAAATTCAATTAGTTTGATGATAAATTCAATCAATTCGTTGAAGAAAGAGATAAGATGGAAATTTTAAAAGAATAAAATATAAATGAACGAAATATTTTTTTTAAAAAAATGTTATAATTATAATATGTGGCATAAACATTGCTATCTATAACAATTTTTCTATTAAAATACTATTTTAATCTTTGTACTTTAAATTTTGAGGATATTTCATGAATAAAAATAAATAAAACAAACAAAAAAAGAAACAAATTTTATGGATGTTAAAATTTTAGAAAAAATGTTAACATAGGAAAAACTTATTCAATAAACTAATTAAATAAACTAACGCATATTTACTAAATTATAGATATGATTATAATTAATAAAAGTGGAGATGGCTAAGCCATTGACCATGGGAGATGGTAACCAGTGTTTCATCCACCAAATCATGTTTAAATTACTAGGTTCCCAGTGAATATTTTAGTTCAATAATACTTTAAAGTTACTTGTGTTTGTGTTCAATGAGCTAAATTTTAATGGATATAGTTTTAAGATAAAATTTACATGTTTATCCTTGAACATGATTCAAAGAAGATGAGAGTCAAATACCAATTTTTCAGAATCGAACACGTGACCGGAAATTTGAAATGAATTACGATTAATTAAGACAACCAACGCACCACAAACTCCTTCGGTTCTATTTAGTTAACTAAGATTCTAATGAGAACTTTGAGATATAAAACAAGCCTCGAGTTCGAAATAATATTAGACACAAAATTACCTTCAAAAATTGGTTTCTAATTTGAAGTTGATTTTTTTCTATTTAAAATGTGAGAAAACCTTCGATAACTTATTCCATTTATCTCCGATTAGTTTCTAATCTTTCTAATAACATGGTGTAATCTTATTTTTCAATATTCGATCAACAAGAATGATGAAAACTTAATCAGACATTGAAGATGGAGAATGAAGCATGAAAAAGATGGAGAGGGAGCGAGGGCCGAAGAGGATGGTGCCGATCGAAAAGACGATGAAGTCGGCCGGCCCGCAAGTCGTTCTTGGCTCATATTCCACTCACTATCTCTTCATGTAGTATTCTTCCATCCAAATTAATCGCTCCCTAGCTTATGGCTTTTATTTACCAATATGTTTATAAGTTTCGTTGATATGGCAACCACTATTTATAGGCTACATTTACAAAACCCAATGTGCCTTGCAAACGGCTGCAAAAGGAAGTTGAACTGGAATGTCATTTGTCTTTTAAATCCCGACCCTAAGTTATGTTCAACCCACGAAAACTCTACCATGTCGAGTCAACATCGGTTAGAATTCTCATGTGAGCAGAGTCCTGGAGAATCTTATCAATGGAGAACAAATTCCAGCGATGACATGGGGAAGAAAACCTGCAAAGAGGCCATCAGATTCAGATCCCCATTCCCATTATAATGCAAATTGTGATGAAAAAAGAAAAAAGATAATTTGCATCATCTTGCATTCCGATAAATCATTGTTCATCAAAATTACCTAACTGTCCTTTAAATTCAAATATTGTAGAATCAAGCTCGTAACAATAGTGAAGTATGCACAAAATGACCAAAACAGTCACGGATACGAAAAAATTGAAACATACTAGAGATTATCCCATGCGTGCACAGAAATGATCACTTCATGAATACTAATCTTTTTAAGTATTGCAATGAAGGAAAAGAAGAAAAGTGGGCATCACGATCATGTTCATCAGGCTGGTGATTGTAATGGATGCAATGACCATGTTCACTGCCAGCAAAATCATCTAAGTTGAGGAATACAAACTCACTAGTTTCGTACTTGCAATGCAGCATACCTCGAAGATCTCAAGTTTCTAAAGTCATTTTCAACTTCCAATTTAAGAAGAGCAGTCGATAGAAGACCGAACATATCGATGGTGAGCCCTTTGATTTACAGATAACTGCATATCATCAACTGATATTTTCATCTTTTCTTACAAGCTTTTCCCTTCGAAATTATGTCAAGGAGGAGCCTTTTTCTTCACAAGCTGATGATATTTCGGCGCACTTACAAAAAAAGAATTGCTAAAATTCAAAATATTGTTTTCTTGAAGGGGGACAACCGTTAATTGGAATCATAATGTTATTTAAGCAATACATAAACTTAGTTTGCTCCTCACTTTTTACAATGAACATAAAGAAAATCTGGAATGTATATAGTACATATAAATAATAATCCGATTAAACAAACCTAGATCTTTTTTTTTTTAAATAAAAAAAATCACAACTTTGTGTCAAAAATGGAGGTCCAAAGCATGATCAAAACTGACCATCACATGGCTGCTTCTCTTCTTCAGCAAACCTTGCTGGTAGTTAAAAGTAGGGTTCAGCAAAATATGAAGGTGTTTTTCTCTGATGCGCCCATTTTTTTCGCTGGTACAGTTCCAACTATTCTCTCCAGCTAACATAAAATAGATAAGAGGTAAGTATAACAGATCAAAAGTGGAAGGGTACACAACAGTAATTTGAAGCCATATAAAGTAGTTTTATTTTATATATATATATTTTAGTTCATGGGGATTCAAACATTTGACCACTTGATCTCAGGGTATATACCTTAAGCCAATGGAGCCATAATACTAACAAAATTTGACAGCTTAAGAATTTTTGTTAAATCACATTCGATCCAACAAATCAAACTACAAAACAACTGAGACGAGTTGCCATTTTAGTCCAAGTTCTTAAAAATACCACGAGTCACAAAATCAGGAACTGTCATACGAAGTTGTAACTTCTTCATGTCTGTTTAACCAGGAAGAGAGAGATACTTGAAGATCTCTAGCTGTTTATTCTTCATGTGAAATTTAAAACTAATAAAATAAAAGGAACAGTGATCTCATTGTAATTATCATTTATAGGATCGTGCGCACATCAAGATGGCAAGACATTTTATACAGAAACACAATATTTCATTTGTTTTAATTTTTTTGGAAAACTAGTTTTTTTTTAGTCCCTGGTTTGTGATGTAGTTTCAATTTGGTCCCAAGGTTTTAAAATTATACAGCACTTTTACCCCTAACATTTCAATAAATGATCACTTTTAGTCTTTTGTGTTTTTTAGTTTTCTTCTTTTTTTTTTTTTTGAAATCTGTGACTGTCCGGGCCTCGCACACCTCGACTATTGTCACGGGACATACCGCCTGACCCTACAACATTTGGATGCCAAGAAAATCCGTAGGAAATTAATTTCTAGGTAGGTGGCTACCATGGAATGAACCCCTCACCTTACTTTTATATTTATTTTCTTTTAAAAATTAAATTTAAGTGAAAATTAAACCAATCACTTCATCAATATATTAAAACTTAAAAATAGTCTAATCATCATTTTGTAACTAAAAATTTTGTTAACTCAGAGACTAAAAGTAAGCATGATTAAAAAATGTCCCGGGCAAAAATGTTCAATTTTGATATATAGGGATAAAATTAAACCTATACCCCAAACTTAGGGACTAGAAAGGTATTTTTCCATTTTTATTTGTTAAGACACAACACAAACATCTTTCATTTATAAGAGAATTCTTAACGACTTCTAATAAGCACAGCAGCACTTACCCGGAGCTGATCAAAAGGAGAAAATAGAACTCTGCATGTCATGTTTTCGGATCCATCCAGCATATTTACAATCTGATGAGGGAGGTGGAAATGTTATGATGAAATCAAACATATAGCGGAAGTTTGGAACGTAATATATGTATATATATATATATTTTTTTTTTTTCAGATGAAGATCATGTTTACCTCGGGATAAAACTCTTTTCTCTCCGGCAAGGAATACATTATTAAGCTTTGAATGCCACGAATCTAAAACAAAGAAGAAAATAGCATGGTCAAATTACTGAGGACCACAAGTCGAAACTACTAAAATCTATAGCTAAAGAAACAAATTAAAGTGAGGTAAGAATGTTTCTTAGTACTTAGTAGCAGTTAACAAAATATGCACTAATGAAGGTGAAATTGAGCTTTTGAGAAAAGTACAAGCCTTATAATAACCTTATATCTGTGATAAAAATGAGCTCTCTCCGTGTATAACATGATCTTCCGCTTTCCCTCAAAAAACCAATTTCGTGCCCGTGAGATATCACTTTGTTTTGTATACCTAAAAAGAAAAAAACTAGATCGTTATGAACGAAAACACAAGCAATCGAAGTGCAGCAAAAAATAACATAAATAAATTTACTCATCAGTTAAGAAGTAAAACAAAACAATTGGTTTCTTACTCTCCAAGAAGACAGAAAGAAGCATTTTGTGCCTTCAAGAAGTTTCGAACTCGGACAAACTCAAAGTAAGAACTGATGAATAGCATGACTCCACCCTGAGCGTAAAATTCCATAGGTAAGATAAAAAAATAACATTTGTTGAATAGTCTTTTGACAATCTCACAGATCTTCCAATAACTAAAATATCATCATTAGTAAACTATGGTTACCTGACTAGATTCGTTTATCTTTGGGAACACCTGAAAAAGAAATCCATTTTAAACCTTCGGATCAAAATTCAATAATAAAGATATTTAATCTCACTTCCGTTACTGATTCCAAAAATTCTATTTTTTACCTTTATACTCATTTATATTACCATTACCGTCCGACTTGAAAAGTCATTCCAAACCGGCCTTTAAAAAAAACATACCTTCTTGGAAAAGTACTTGAGACGAGCATCATCAACATCAGCAATAGAGTCTGAATCAAATCTCTCGTACACCTGAAACAAACACACGAAAAGTACCCAAGATGAGCGTCATCAACATCAACATCATGATTTGGCTAAATACTAAAAATAAAATTAAAAAAATGTCTTAAACAACTTTCATGTGGTTTTGTGAGAAGCCACATGAAAATTAACATGAGATAAGAAACCAACATCATATTCAAAGCAACTGCTGCAAGAGTAGCACAAAAAAGAAAAGGCATAACAAAGTAGACAAACCTGGCGGACTTGGAGCACCACTTTTGGAAGAATGCCTTTGTATTCACATAACAACCTCACCTACCACATGTCATGATGAAACATTAAGGATATATAATAAATAAAGACGAATCCATACTAAGTTGGTAAGAAGACAAAAGATCTCTGGACTTGAGAAATGAATGCCCTTCTTAAGCTAGCTACTTTTCTAGGAGTGTGTAAGGTAGCAAAGCCAAGTTATAAGGTAGGAAAGAAAGACAAAAGTGAGAAAGCATAGATGATTGTGATTGTGATTTGATAGAAAGGTAACAAGTAATAGCTAAAAGATGACTTTTCATTTTTATGTTTCAATTTCAAGATAACCATTTAAGAAAATATTTATATTCGATCAAAAAGAAAAAAAAATAAGATGAAAATGAAAATGTGCTCATGTCAAACAGGAAACTGACATGCAAAAGCATCAAATTTCCAGAGGAAAATTTTAAATTGCAATCGCACATTAAATGAGCATTTGACTCCTCAAGTTGGTCCGAAGTATTCTTGCCTGACACTCAAAGAACTATCCAGTATCCAATAATCAACCAAGAATTAAGAAAACAATCAAATAAGATATAGAAATGAAGTGTTGCAATAATGTAATAAAGAAAAAGTATGCACCTTTCCTTGGAAGTTGTTGCAGTAGCGATTGAAAAATCCATTAATATCTAGTAAAAAAAGGTGATGAAAAAAGTTAAAATACTTCATTGAAAATATTAGGGGGTGATTGGATTTTGGAGTTTGGGGGAGTAGAAGAGATGAGAGGAAGAAGAAGAAATGGAAAGGAAGTTGAGTGATTTGGAGAGATGAAATACTTGTTTGGAGATTGGTGTTATGAGGGGAGAGGAGATGAGAGATTGATGTGAGTGGATGAGATGTTTATTTTATATATATATATTATATATATTTGATATAATTAAATAATAGGTTTGATGTGATGTTAAAATTGAAAAAATAAAAATAAAAAAAGTTAAAAATTAGATAAAATTTAATATAATTAATTAAATAATATAATTATATCACAACCTCTCCCAAACACGAGGTTGACAAACACGAGATTGACAATTCCTCTTCTCATCTCTTCTCCTCACCTCCCTCAACCTCTAAATCCAATCACCTCCTAGGAGTATGATAAAAGAATCAATGTAATATGACCACTGTTATTCATACAAGATATGATAATCAGAAAAGACTGCCCATACATGGTTCAACAATTTACATATAACACCCCCTCTTGAATCCTGCCCAAGTGATATCTAATCAAAGACCCCACTTCTACAATTATGGTAAGCTATTTATACAAATAGCATTAAATCGAGTTTTAAAAAATTACTTTAAAAAACCCAAAATTATTTGTAGATGCAAGAAATTGCTACATGGATTGATCGTATACAAACAACAGGTAGATACTTTACCTGGGTTTGAGTGAAGCCCCAAAACTATTGACTGCCTATAGAACCTTGCATTACCATCAAGGTACCTACAAATATGAAAGTGAATTTATACGTGGAAAATGGGAAAGTTTCAATCATGCAAACCTAAAGAAATCACGTTGAGTATAATAAGGAACAAAAACAATGTGAAACTTACCACTGTCTTATCCGCATCACATCAGTTCCATGCTGATTCGATGGTATCTTATTCATGTGTTCAACAACGGTATTCACATGGGACCAGTTCTAGATTCATTAGAGAGAGCAACGCGTTATTACGCAGCATAAAGCCTAAAAAAAGATTCTAATATGAACGCATAGTAATGTTACCTGCATCGCTATAATATCTGCATGATCAATGATTAGAACCTGATCATATGAAGCACAATCTACATAAGCAACATAGCATAAAAGGAAAAGAGCTACATAAGAAAAACATTTATAGCACTTAAATAATACCTCAATGGAAGAAAGATAATCGACATCTTTCTCCTTGTTTTTCTCTATTTCGCCTAGTTTCTGACAAAAAGGATCATATTCAAAATTATGCATTTCCAACGTCAAGAGGATGACGTTTTATTTTATAATAAATCAAACTTTCGAAAAGCAAGTAAAAAAAACGTGAGGGCATACATAAAAGAGATGCAAAAAAAAAAAAGGAAGCAACTATTAGGACTCCGATCCCAGCATTTTTGGGTTAATTCCTCAATAACCTCAATATAGAACAAAACAAGGACGATAATGAAATTGGCAAAACTGCATTACGAACAACACAGTTCAATAATTCTTAAAAACGGCAGTACAATGTTTTTTTTTTTTTTTAAAAAGGCAGTACAATGTGATTGACAGCTGATTTCAATAATAAAGTAAACCAAACAAAAGATGAGCTAACTGGTGTTTTGAGAGCGCCAAACCTCTTGTGAGAAGTCAAAAGACCCCACCCAATTCTACTTTGAGAAGTCAGAAGACCCCAATTCCTTACTTTACCAAAATACCAAAGACTCCCTTCTTCTAGTACTCCTTCACACTTGGAGGACCTCACATTACCCCCATTGTGCACATTTGACTTGTCCTCAAACCGAAAGTGTCGGTCTACCCTGCTCGGTTTATCTTGATTAGATTGCGACCCTTGCATTGCCATAGGAGTCTGCCAGGTGCACTGTCATGTCTTTCTAGAATGTGTCCCTTTCTTTTGTCCTAACTTCCACTTGGTCATAAGGTCTCAATGACCTACCTTATGGGTCCTTCGTTACCATATAGTAGTCAGATCTTCATTTCCCAAAATCCTTTTGATCTGCAAACGTGGCCTAGAGCTAGACTTTCTTCGCATCAATACCAGCTTCCTAAGCAATGTCTTTTCAAGTATTTCTATAGAATGCCTTAACCCAGGAAGATCACTAAAAAGGGGAGCGGCTCAAACTTACTAGCACAAAGAGAAGAAACTCACGAAAAAGTTTCTTCAGACTCATAACGATTTGTTGAATTATGTTAAATCACAAATCAACCCAAAAGCTTAAGCCAATGGGTTGGATTAAATTTAATTATATCATTCCACACTCCTCTCACTTGTGGGCTTGAAAATTTGAGAAATGCCCTACAAGTGAAATTCAATTTTAATTGAAGAGGAATATGACTTACTAGGGACTTGAACTTAGGATTCCTTGCTCTGATGCCATGTTGAATTATGTTAAATCATCAATCAACTCAAAAGCTTAAGCCGATGGGTTGGGTTAAATTTAATTATATCAACCAACACTATTTAAGCAACAAAGCTCCATGCCAGACTCAGATTACCAACATCCATAACTCCCACGTATCAAATCCTTATAAGTTATCAACCAATAATACTTCATGGCTTATTGATTTCTACATTATTGGCAAGAACATCATTGGTGGAAACCATTTTCCTCTAAATCTTTGAAACTAAGTAGATTCTCCTAGTACGAGCGTGAAAAAAAAAAGAAAATCAAATTCATAATCACAAAATAGTCAAAGTATGAGAATATTTATAGTGGAAATGTATACTTTTAGGGTAAATAAATTCTTCAAGTTAACGAAAAAAAATAACTCACTGTAATCAAACCAAGGGGAGAAGCAACAATTATGTCCGATGAATAGAAATCACCGAACAACTTAATGCTCTTCCTACAAAATAATTAATACAAATAAGTAAAACAGAAGTTAATTCATTTTGATTAGATGGGGGAAAAATCAATAAACAAATTTTCAATTTCAAATTAAAAAGGAAAAAAAAAATCACGACCAAAGGAGTAGTGCAACCCATAAAGCAAAAACAACATACACAAAAATTACAAATAGTACCCCAAAAATGTTTAAATCATACCAATGTTGTGAGCATTTTTGGATTGAAATCAAAACGGCAAACTAAAATTTTTTATAAAAAAAAGGGTTTAAAATCCTATACCTAAGTCATAAAAAATGGTAAATATAAAATCAATTATTGTTGAGAAAAGAGAGTAAAATGCTATGGTACTTTCTAATCATATCACGTGTAAAATAACGTTCCAGGAAGCGACCGCGAGACTTCTTATCCGCCAAAAAATTGAATTTGAATAGAACTATAATTGCATGTGCAATTTACCTGGTAAACTTGATACCGATCATAAAGAGATCCTCATTATTCCCACCAAAGAGTGCTTCAAAGTCAGAAGGTTTTGAAGATTTTTGAGAGTTGGAAATATGGTCATCCATATCTTCTTTCTTCCCAACATCTCCATTTCCAAAATCTTTGTATAGACGGTCAAGATGCTCCACTGTAACCTAAAAATCAAAGGCAAAAGGTTAAAAATAGAGCTAGGTATCTTGGCTATGGTTGAACAGTGACACACAGTTGTTTCCTTCAGCTTTGGGGTGTTCTTCATTGCTAGGCATGTAGTGCAACCTGTGTTGCTGGTTTATTCTGACTACTAAATTGTATGTGTTAATTGCCCCTTGTAAACTAAGCAAATTCATTTACACTTCATTTACATGTATCCATCCATAAAAGTACGCATGAATGAGAACGACCCATTTGGGACCAAAGGTGAATGAAATGAAGAAATACTGCAATATATATATATATACACACACACAACATGCCCAATATGATTCAAATGATATAAACAGTTCTTTCCTAAAAAATTAATGATTATTTTAAACTACTACTGCAATCTACGAATAAAAAACTGAAGAAGTGGAGCAAGCAAGAACATGGCTTCAAAGTCAGTAACATATTACGTTCCAGTAAATAACCCAGCACATAACATACAAAAGTTAACAGTTATACTAATATACCAACCAAGATAATGCGTGCAATGAATGTAGTAAGAATGTGCTAAAAATGCAAAGTAAAGCTAGTACGTTTACATACTTCAAGTTATATAGTCCACTCATCACAAACATAAACATCTCGTTAAAAGAATGGTATACCTTGTTTGCTGACGGGGTGAAATGTATAAGCCTTTTAATTACACGAAGTGCAATGCTCGCAAGAGGCAGTAAAATCAAAACCTGAACCATATCATTGCAACAAAGAATGTAACATTTTTTTACAAAGGGAACAAAACTCTCGGAGTCAATTACAACCCAAAGCATAAGTCACCGAAGGTGGCCATTGAATTAATTACAATGGGGAAGAGTATAAATGTAATTCGAAAGACCTATTGAAAAATTTATGAGATAAAGGGGGGACAAAAACAATTAATACGAGACGCTCAAAGCCTTTTCAGTATTGCAAATAAAAAGAATATGAGGAGGGGCCACTTTTACCACCTTTGGACGAGTAAATCCATGATCAAGAAATTTCTCCTCGCAAAGAACCGCAGCACAGTCTTCATGCTTGGCCACTTTTGAATCATTCTTCTTTATGAGGTCTCTAGTTTTAAAAACATGATTTAACTGCAAAACATAATTTCCCTGGAATCATTAACAGGAACAAAAAGAATATTCTAAATGATTTTCATTTCCATAAGGGGAGAGATAAGGGAATGCACATACAGAATGCATAATATATGAATCCATGATACTCGAATCTTCTTCAAGACCTTTCAAATAAAAGGGCTTCTTGTTGCAGTACAGTATATCCCGGTAGCTGTTGCCTGAAAGAAAAGTAGAAAAATGAGCAATATACATGCAGATGCGCACACAGAACAAACAAAAATTACAAGAATAAAAAATCCACAAACACAAATATTTAACCACATGGTTTTTGACGTGGGATATTAGGAAGAAAAATGTTGGTTTTTGACGTTGTATATTAGGAAGAACTTGTTTGACAAGATTGAGTTAGAAAAAAGCAAGCTTGTAAGTTGGCAAGGGAGAACTCTTGGGATAACAATTTGGCAATGTTGCAATATGATCCAACACGATATTCTGTATTGGTCCTTGGATGAGTTGGTGATATCCCAGGATTGTACATGTCTCTACACTCATAGGGAAAGAAAAACAGATTGGAAAGACAACAAAAAAGCTAACTTCTCAGCATCAAGATCAAGTACATTTATGAAAGAAAGAGAGAATCTTAAGCTACACTTTAGATCGGCAAGGTTCTCACTACTGGCTGTGAATTTTTGTTCAAGATAGTTTTTTACTCATGCGACATACCTATGTCTTCAATTTTATCACACCTAGAGTCTATTTAAATGTTACCCCATTTAAACCTATATTATATATACAAATATGTTTATAAAAAATGAACAAGAATATGTTTTTCTATGATTTGGATTCGAAGCTCGTTCCCATATACCCGTGGGCACCCGTGCCCATCCCGAGGTCCGGAGAAAAAGAATATGTTTTTTTTTATATCCGTGACTATCTGGGCCAGCTTTCACGCGCCTTGACTAATGTCACGGGGCATACCGCCTGACCCTACAACATTTGGATGTCAAGGAAACCCGTAGGAAATTAATTCCTAGGTAGGTGGCCACCATGGATTGATCCCACCATGGAAAGAATATGTTATTGAAATATTCAATTGTCATCCACCCCATAAAAGAAGTTTTTGATAGGGTAGAACATGAGAGCTTGTTAAGGTGTGCGGAAATATATCCAAAAGCATGTGTATACATGACCATATATGCATATATATACTCCAAAAGAAAAAAGGAAACTCACAAATGGAAAAGAAAAATCTTTGTCTTGATGAATGAAAGTCTGTGCCTCCAGATGACTTGTAAACATCCAACCAGTGCTCATATAACCTTATCTTAATATCATGATTACTAGATTTATTGTCTAGATCCTGAAATATAATCATAAAAATATTTAACCCAAACAATCCTAAGAACTTGATAATTTAAATTTTTATTAGGATGAAAGATGAGATCACAAAAGTAAATCAAATTGCAAAAACTCTTTATATAATAAAATTAAAATACCTTTAAAAGGCACTCTCCAGTCCCCGACCACTTGCAGTTTGACATCCCTACTGCAGGAACCGCCCATGTATATTTCCATTTCATTTGAAGAAAATTCTCAGCCTCTTCTTTAGATAACTTGTGCTCCACGTGTTTGTTAAAAGAACTGCATATATAGAAGTATAAGCAGTAACTCTCTTTTTTATATATATAGGAAACAAAAACTTTCATTGATATATGAAAAAAAAAGTCCTATTAATCAAGAATTACATAAAACTTCTCCAATGAGATTGAAGAGTAACAACACTATCATCCTTGAAAGGAGTAATGCAATGAGCCCATGTCATAGCTAGAAAAGTGATGGATTCAATCAGACTTCCTTCTTTTCTAGGGTTGCCTTTAAAAATGATGTCGTTTCAATCATTCCAAATCCGCCATCAAAAAGAAAATAGAAAAAGGTTCCACAAAATACTCTCTCCATTCTTGAAAGGGTGTCCTCCGAATAGGCTCTTTGATAGTACCAGGTCTTGCCATCTGCCAATCAAAAATATCAAGCAAGTAATTCCATATGCCATTTGCAATGGGGCACAGGTTAAAAAGATGGATTTGAGATTCAATTTCACTGTACAAAGGAAGCAGCATCCAGGAGACAAGGAGCTGCCAGGGAGCTTATGTTGCAATCTGTCCTGCGTATTTAATACTCCATGACTAAGCTCCAAGTGAAGAATTTGACTTTCTTTGGGTGTAGACCCTTCCAAATCTCAATTTACAAGTCCGTTTGTGGAAGATTACTTGATGATAAGGATTGCAGCAATGATTTGGTAGAGAAAGTGCCATTACTAAGCTTTCAAAGCCAAGAATCCATATGTTTGTCAAAGAAATGGTGTCCATAGTCATAGACATGTTCGCCCATTGATCGATCTCAACATCCTTCATATTTCTTCTCAAGTGGATATTCCACGAAGCATTTCTGTCATCCTACATCTCCAAAACTTGGGCCTCTTTCTTCAATGATAAATCGAATAAAATCGGATAGGCCAATTTGAGGGATTGTATTCCCAACCATGTGTCACTCCAGAACCTGGTGTCTTTACCCATTGCCCACTTTGTAGGAGATGTTATTGTATATTAAGTGCTTCCACCTATCGATGTCTCTCCATGGGCCTTTCGACAAACGATTACCTCTAATTCCAGATTTGAAATTATGATAGTTTGAGCCATACTTCATGCAAATACATTTTATCCACAGTGTATCTCGCACTTCATAAAATGGTCAATGTCATTTGGCCAACATAGAGATATTCTTTTTAAGAATGTCAACGATCTCCAATCCACACTCTTCCAACGGGGCTTTGACCTAGTCCCAATTCAATAAGTGACTAGCTTTGTTTCCAACTGGGCAAATAAGCTCAGAAAGTATAGGTGGTTTACTATCATACTAATATTTTCTAAAATAAATGACTAAACCAACTCAAGCTGGATCAAATCCATAATCTAGAATTTAAAAATCGGTATTGTACAGTTTAATAACCAAACAAGCAACTCTTGTCCCCCAAAAAAATAATCAAACAAGCAACTATAATTGTTACGTCATTGACTTCATGGTTCCAATTTATGAAAGGGTACATTGGATATTTGAAGAGAAATTAGAATATGGTATTAGATCTAAAAAATAAAAGATGCGATTTATATGATTCACCATAAAATCGTGGACTCACCAAGTTCTATCTGATGTAGAAGGGACATGCAAACCAACTTCAAGTTCATTTTCTTGATCTGCATCGGACTTATCAGATTCGGCATCATCTTCAGTTTCATCATTAAGAATTGGGTCAGATATATTGTTCCTGAAAGATGGACTTCTACGAGACTCATCATCGGTCACTACAAATGGAAAATTTGCATCGATAAAAATAAATTGGAGAATTTGTCTAGATGAAAATAAAAGCAACAATTAACTATGGGATGAATCCAAAAGGATAGTATAAAAAAATGTCACATTCTATAAGTTCCATAATATAAAAAAATAATAATGCCATGAGAAGCTCATATAACTTTAACTCTTACCTTCTTCTTCTTCCTCCTCTTCCTCTTCCTCTTCCTCCTCCTCCTCCTCCAATGCACTAGAAGATTCAGAACAACCATCCTCGTCATCCTCTGTGTCACTTTTCCCTTCTTCTTGTCTTTGTCTAGGGAAAACCATGGACAGGGCAAAGCATAAAATAGTAAGTTCAAAATTAAGCAACTATAACTAGGGTGTCTAAGCTACTTGCAATAAAAAAAAAAAAAATTTAAAAATTACAAATATTTTTTAGTTAAATGGAAGTTTATTCTAAGTGAAATTTAATGATTTCACAAGCTAATTAGTACAAAAAGAAATAATGTATTGTCCGATAACTTGTATGCTGAGCAACCATGTCACTCACATGGTAATTTGGTAGTGGAACACAATTAACGACTCAAATTAGTTCTGTAAAGTCTCAATTCGACTAATCCAAGATCGTAAGAATCAATTTTGCTATTTCCTCTTTTGACGACCTATTAGTTTTTCATGCAAGATTAGTATGTTGCCCAACCCTTACTTGAGACTTTCTCTGAAAGGCAAGCATCTTGATAGAAACATGGACAGCTCAATCATAAACCATGCATATAATCCCAACAAATAGTAACCCTGTTTATTTCATATTTGTATCAAACACAATTGGACAAATAAAGATAGTAAATATACTTAAAAAATAGAATAAACCACACACATTTACTTTTTTTAATAATAGTAATTCTTAATCACATCAGTAAATGAATATTACCTTTTCATACATGAAGCAGCAACATCCTTATTACATGATTGTAATTGCATTAATAAATTATCATAGTTCGATTGCTCTTTGAAAACTTCAAGATCCTCAGCTTCACAGTCTCCTACACAAAAAATTGTCATAATCGTCCACGGATATAAAAAGTACATGCAGATTAAAGGAACTATAAACATGAATACTTCATTGTAATAAGAAACAATACACAAACTAGTCATCTCAAAAATGAATTTTTTCATGAACTAACTAATCAATCAAGCCATAGTCCAACAAGAAAGAAAAAAAGGAGAGAACCAATAATCAACAATACTCACCTCGTTTACGAACTAATTGCTTCACCATTGATGAATATTTTTGAGAAAAAGTGGTAAAGATAGCTTTTATGTTCACGTCACGTTCCAATGCTATCTAGAGACATATAAACAAAAATGGTATAGACAAAAAAGACAAACTGACCATTTTTATTTTAAAAAATAAGTTTTATTTAGCTCTATATTTTATAACATAAATCAAAATTCTCAAGCAATGATTAAAAGAGAAGAACTAATAATAGATACAATCATCAAATTTGATGAATTAAGTTCATAATTTAACCTTCAATCTATGATCAACAATTGGCAAAACCTATTTTGCTAGCCCCATACCAAAATTTTCAAGCTCTTGAACACATAGAGAGATAAGATAATAATTCTAATCAAAATTCAAATTTAAAAATAATATATAAGAGGATCCGATGCCATATGTGGTATCTATCTAAGTAACTAAAATGGAGAATTTTAGGTTCCATTTAAGCCGCTACTTCCTAAAATATATCAATTTTCTCTAAACATTATCTGAACTTTTTATCGGGTTTTAGGGTAAAATTACAATTTTAGTAGCCAAACTCTGAAGTTGGTGTCTATCCCTAAGTTTTCAAAACAAACTTAGTCCCTAAGCTTGTGAATTTTTAGAATTCATTGAACTACTAGACACAAAATTGAAATTTTAAGGCTCCAATCGATCAATTAATTAGTAAAAAATATAATTTCTCAAAAACCTATTAGACACATAATTATAATTTCAAGGACTATTAGACACTTAGGAAAGTTTAGGGACCAGAAGAAACAAGACTCACAGTTCAAAGAACCAATAGATACAACCCTTGAAGTTAAGGCTCTCTAGAGCCTGAAGCGCGGCGCAGGCTTTACTTTTTAGGCACGCCATGTATAAAAAATAATACATTAAAAATATATATTTACCACAAAAAATATATATTAATCACTTTCAATATAGAATGTTTCAATATTCATCGATACAAAATATATCAAAACACATATAGCCAAAAACAAATTGATTCAAAATACTGAACACTCGCATATAAACAAAAATCAGAACAATGAACACATTTCACTCATCTCTTTCAAAACACATATTATATATACTAAATTTTCTTACCCACCAAACATCTATGCACAATAATTCCATAGCAGCAGACCCATCAATGATCAAACTATATAACAACATCAAGCATTCAAAACTCATCGAGACAGTGCAAGGCCCTATGGTTCGATTATACTAAATTCCACACATATATAATACATTAGAAGAATAAAAAAAATGACCAAAATACAAAGCTTTTTCATAGTTTCAACTTTCACAATTCACAGTGACTTTTTTTTTTTTTTGAAATGCAATTCACAGTGACTCTAAATGACCAACAAAACCAAACAAAAGTATCCAACCAATCAATTAGAGTACAGTTGGTTTATTAAAAAAAAGAAAAGAGAAAGAGATGATCGAAGAAGAAGACTCACCAGACATTGACGCTGGCGACTTGTCTCAGGCCTAGGTTTTTCATTTAATGGATTTTACGAGAAAATGAACTTGTCTCAGGCCTTAACAACTTCGTTCTTTAACAAAAAATCAAATCAAATCGACATCGTTTTAGTGGAGATTTAAAAATAATCATTCAATAGTCCCTAGGATTTTTTCGATTTCACCCATTTGCTCCTGTATTTGAAAAACAAAACAGAGCACATAAACAAAATAATGGAAGAAGAAGATTTAGGTTTTTAAATATTATTTAACCTAAGACTATTTTTAAACTATTTTAAAAAGGTAGGGATCAAAATTGGACATTTGAAAGTTGAGCATCCAAATTGAACAAATATGAAAGTCTATGAACTAAAATTCGACATTGAAAATCTAGACACCAAAATAGAACAAAACTAAAAATCTAGGTATCAAAATGGTATTTTAACCATAAATAAACAATAAGGCACCTCATGACCCGCACTGCGCCTAGTCAAAGCGAAGCCTATACCTTGAGCTTTTGTGCTTCTTTTTGGGACTTCATTGGGCTTTTTAAAACACAGGCGAGTGAATTGTACTTTAACCTTAAATCAAGTACATGAAATACAAAGTATATAGACGCAACTCTGAATTACATAAACTTAAACATAGGGATTACTTTAACCTTATATCATGGGTTATAATCTGAGGTAGAGAACTCCAATTTTCAAAATAAAAAAAAAATTCCATCTCCTTTCAAAAGAAGAAATAAAAAAGAAACTCCTACAAGTTAGGGACTATATAAATAAAAGAGAATTGGATAACGAATACAGAAGAAGAGAGATACTGGAAAAATCATGGTCCCATGAACAAAGACAATTTGCAGCCGATACCATAGAAATATACATATCAACAATAATAGTAACCCTATTTATTTCACTTGAGGTAGGACATTCAAAACTCCATAGCACACATTGAACTTAAAAGTAAAAATTAAAAAAAATAAATAAAAATAACGAAGAACAAACTAACCACGTCCTATTTTGCCGTGAGGATTTTCGATTTCGTTGATATCAGGCTATTGTTATTAGAAAAATAAAACCAAACGACTCCTCCATTCTTCCATTAGAAGTCTAAATTTGTGTGTTTCAAGTGAGAAGAAAAACATAGATAGGGATTGAGATAATACCAGCAACAAGAAGATAGTGAAAAAAAATCAGTTAAATCTCGCTAATTAGGAGGTTGCGACATCACGAATGGAAGTTAGACGGCCACGGCGGCGACGCTCACAAGAGTAGGACGGCCACCGCGGCGGCGGCGGCACTGAACTGCTGAAAGGAAGACGACGGGAGCACGTGAGAGCGAGGGAAATATGAAAAAGTTAGGTTTTCCTCTTTCTTTTATTTGAGTGAATTTTATTTATTTATTTTCGTTAGGAAAAAATGACGGATTTTATTTGGTTGAGTGGGCAAGTTGGATTTTCTTTTTCCTTTTTTACTTTTTTGTTGAACAACGGCTAAATTATAAGATTTGTGATTTGATAATTTATTTGAGATTTGAGAATATATTGACCAACGGCTAAATCAGAATTTTCTTTAGGAAAATGTCCAATTTCACCAAAAAAAAAAAGTTCGAATTTAGTTTAGAAATTAAAACTTAATCCGTATATTTGATAAACCCTACAAAATAATGTAATGTGAATCAAATATGACACAAAAATCTTAATATATGTGTTAAAGTGATATATTTATGTGTATATGATGTGATTTTTAGCTATATAATTCATTTAATTTACATTGTTATTATTGAAACTTTAAGAATTAATTTATATGTATCATAATTTATATGTTAAGTAGCATATTGCAAAATTGAAAATAATAATAATAATAAGTGGCAAAGTAATGTATTAGTAACAATGAGATTTGTAGTTCGAATCTCGTGATTTTCTATTGTGGCGTCTAAATTGCAAGTTATTACTACAAAATATCATTTTGGTCCCAATCAGCATTATAACAACAACAAACAAACAATATTGAACATCAAATTCTTAATATGGTGAACTGATATTTGAATTGACATGTAACAATTTGAAGTTTGATTGGCTCTTTCATACAAAATAGTGGCAAAAAACAAACATAAAAGTAACAAAAACATGTATCTACTCATTAATGAAAACCAAACACATAAATAAGTATTTCATTATTCCTCTTAAATGCAGTTTGCGCTTTCCTTCAAAATATGGTCACAACATATTATGTAACACGAGATTTCAATTAAGAGATCTATATATTTTGATATTAGTTTATTTCATGCGGAATAAATAACAGTGTCTACAAAGATAAAAAATGAAATATGTTTATAAATTTCCATATTTGTAATAATAGTGAAATTAATCGTTAAAAGATAATTTACGAACATTAAAATTAAAAGATAAATTAAATGTGTCAATGATGAAGAGATGTGTAAATTTTAATGTGCTAACATTTTATAAAATGTGTATATGTTCTCATGTTCGATTAAAACAAAATAAACGAAGTTTTTTTTTTTTTTAATTTTTTATTAGATGTGTTCTCATACGAATTGGATGGCGTATCACTAACTTGTAAGGCCTGGAAAAAAATAATGAATAAAATTTAATAAATGTATGTAAATATATATATAAAGCGAGGGTGTGTGTTTATTAAAAAAAAAAAAACAAAACTAAAAGAACAGGAGAAAGGGGAAGGGGGAGAGCGAGGATTTGTTTTTGGGCAATTTCAATTCGAGGATGTGGTGCGTTTGGTCATTAAACTAAGTTGTTGCTAGAAATTCTTGCACAGTGATAGAAAATATTTTAGCAAAGTTAAACAAATTTGTTGGTAATTGTTAAATGGGTGAGTGATGCAATGGTCTCCTTATTTAGTCGTAAACCAGTTCAACATCAATGTCACAGGTTTGATCTCGAGAATCATAAAAAGTGTACAATGAGTGTAAGTTCTTTTGCAATTTATCTAAGGCGGAGCATTTACAAATACAATGGATGGCTGTCTTGTTTACTGAATTGATTATGCAGGTGGTTTCATCGACAAGAGTGTGGAAAAGAAAAGGCAGTCACTTGAAGTGGTGAAGATGGTTGTGCATTTTAGGGGGAAAGAAAGATTAATGTGTGGAACTAAGTAGTTGATTTCTCACTAAGTTGTAGTTTTAGGCTGAAATCCTTGAAAAGATATTTTTATGTTGTGACAGTTTCAACTTGGCAAACAACGATGGGACGCGTACACGAGCTTAGCATACGTTTTGGGATCATCGTCGAGGAGATATGATATAGATGTTAGCTTTAAATCTATTTTGAAATTTAAACGTGTTGCACAGGTGGTGAATTTTGCTAGTGTTTGTCTTGCTTTCTTTAATGCAAAACTGTAATAATAAGTGGGGTGTTACGTGGTCTTAGATTAATAAGTTGATATAATTGTGTTTCCATCACATACAAATTTATCAATCTATAGTTGTTGCTCAACTATAAGAATGATCAAAATAAGCCAAACAAACAAAATCTTAGCTTAATTTGGAGGCATAATTTATAAGACTGCTTATTTTTAATTTCAATGAAGTTTTGAAACATAACATTTTAAATATGGGCACAAACTCATGTTAGTTAAGGTATTGTTTTGTTAGTTCAATAACCAATTAGACGTGGGTGATTCTCGAGATTATGAAATTTAATATTTTTTTTTTATTAAAATGATGTTGATTTTTTTGTTTTTTGATTTTTGTTTTTATTTTTAATTTTTAAAAGAAATTATTGTTATTAACAAATTTAGGAAAGCAAAGGGTGTGTTTAAAAGTTCAACCATGGTTTTTAAAAAATAAAATAAAATTCAACCATGACTAGCTCCCAACTTCCTATCATATTTGAACCGACCATCCATTGTTTCTTGAAATTTCAAAAGATAATATATCATTTTTGTTTCATTTTAATCTTTTTAAAGTTTAATTTTAGTTTTTTAATTTGAGATTTATTTAATTTTAACTCCTAAACTTTTAAAGTCCAAAATTAATGATGAATTTTGAAATTTATTCAATTTGATTTCTAAAAAAAACTTAAAAACAGTCCTTCAAAAATTTGTTTGTTTGTTTTTCTTAAAAAATTACCGTATTTTTTTATAAATTTAAGAAATATGTTCACTTTTTATTGTACTATAATTATTAACTCTATTAATTATCACTGAGCAATTTATTGATTTAGAGGTTATTTGTAACTAAAAGACCACCAATTCAATTCAGAGTAATTATATATATTATAATTAATTTTCTACCAGCTTTCTTGAGATCAACTAATTAATGAAGAGGTTATTGGATAATAAAGAAAAGATAAGTTCAATTTAAGGTGATAACCTACATTAAAATTATCTATAAATTTTATTGAGATTTAAATATTGTAGGTGACTTAAGTCGGGTAACAATAATCTATGACAATCACATTAGAATTTCAATTAATATCAAACCCAAATAAAACAAATTTCAAAGTTTGTAAATTAAAATTAGAATTTCAAAATGAAATAAAGAGGACTCAAAAACAAAAAAAAACCAAAAAGTATTACTTTTGAGCTGGAACTGTACTGTCAAGCGTTAACCCAACAACACAAACAAATTGAATTAGCAATTAGCAAACCTAATTAGACTAGATTTCATAATCAATTCAAGAAAATGGGAAAAAAAGAAACCTCAAAAAGCAATCCGAAAAAGAGGAGAGATGCGTTTCAAAAAAAAAAAAAAAAAAGAAAAAGAAAAAGAGGGGAGAGAGAAAGTTTTCCGATCGTAAAGCCCCACCGTAGGGTTCTTCGCTTCAATAATGGACGGCGACCGACCTTTCTCTCTTTTTCTTAGCAGCCATTAATCAAAGAACGGAATTCACCTAACCCATTTCTTCCCTTTTCAAATAAACTATTCTGTCAAGAGAAACGAGGGATTTCGTTTCACCGTCAATCGTGAACCCCACAATTCTAAATTACATTTTACAGGTACCCATTTGGTTTTTTTGTGTTTTTGCCATGTTTGATGGGGTTTCTTTGTGTATTTTACAGCATTGCACTGTTCATTTCGTTTGATTTTACCCTTTACTGATGTAAAGTTTGAGATGGGGTTGATTGGGATTGAGACTTTTGACGAATCGTTTGTTTGTCATCATTGATTAGAAACAGAAACCTTCCTCTAAATTCATCTGGGTAATGTGGGTTTTGCGGTGAAAAGGCTAATTCCTGTTTGTTTATATTGTAGTTAGTGATATGCACGCCTGTCCTTAATCATTCCCTCCATGTTCTCTCTCTGAATTTGTTATTCCTAATCCTATTATTTATTCTTCTTCTTCTTCTTGTTCAGCCCCGTTTTTCTCTCTTTGTCTTCGCCTTCTTTCTCTCTACTGGGTTGTGAAGATTGTACAAATTCCATAAGCTTTTACAAGCAAGGATTGGATCTGGGTGCTTGTCCTTTTTCCTGTTATTCATCTACCTGACGTTTTGTTCAACCAGGTACAATATTTTGGCATTCTAATTCTTCTTTATCCTCCTTTTCTCCATCTTATGCATCAACTCTGTCTATCCATCGTTTGTTCTTTCTAAAGTTATGCATTGGATTTCCTTAATCAACCTTTGATTCCCTAAATCCAATAAGATATTGCTGTTTCCATCTTTTGTTCCTTTTACCATTGCCTCGTGGGATATGATTGTCACAAATTGGAAAATATAATTAGTTTTTTCTTTGTTGAGCCTGAAAATTTTATTGATTGAATGTTTGATCTGTTATGGTATGTATCAAACTGAGGCAATGAATTATCTAGTTGCTGTCTCTTGTTGCACAATTGACCAGATTTCTTAGTTTTGTTTTTTGGGATACGGACACCGGGAAGATTTTACCGTGTGATGTCAGGAGTTGTATATGTAGGTAGCCTTTTATTTTTCTCTTGTATGCCCTGGTATTCTGTGATTTTTTCAGGCTTGTTCTTTTTTGATATAAATTGCCTCTGAGTGTTTGAGTCTCACGGTTATGTAGCCTATTGCTTACAGCTCTTCCTCAACTCTAATTAAATAAGTATCGGTATTTGATTTATATTATGTATTCGTTTGATGTAATTTGTGCTTCTAATGTTCAAGCTTTACTTTGCCATAATGCTGAAAATCTCAGAGTTACTTCATACTGACTTTACGTGCCCAAAAGTGCTAGGTAACAACAGAATCGCGAGTATAACATGGCCGTTTCCATGAGAGATTTGGATCAATCTTTTCAGGGTGCTGGCCAGAAAGCGTATCCTTATGTAATGTGAATTAGCATATTGATTATTTTTACTTTTATGGTTTATATTTTCTATTCTATAACAGACCAAGTTTATCAGGTAAAGATTGTTCCCATGGTAATTGATAACATTTTTCTACATACTATGTTTACAAGGTTAAGACAATTAACAAAACTTCCCCACAAAAATCGAGAAAATCAATTTCTTCAATTGCTTTGTTATATGTTTTATTGCAATTGTTTCATCTCTAGATTTGGAAGTTTCTATTTTATTTTCCTTGACACTACATAGTGGGCTTGAAGTATGGCGCATCGAGAATTTTCGCCCTGTTCTTGTACCAAAATCATCTCATGGAAAATTTTTCACAGGAGATTCCTATATAGTCCTGAAGGCAAGTGGTTATAGTTTGGTCTTTTACTATGTCTATGTGCTTTGTAATTTCATCTTCTTGTGCCTTGATGAGATTTGTCTTGGCACTAATTTTTTTTTATTTAATATGCATCATTAATCTAACACATGGCAGAAAATTATTTTATGATAAATAAGGTGGCAAGTCTTTAGTTCATGTGTCCTATATTATGATAATATCAAAATGTTAACTTCTCATGCCTTCTTTTGGTCTTTAGTTTTTCAATTAGTTGTCACTTGATCTGTTTCCCAATGCTTCCAATTCGATAAAGGTTTGATGCTATAAGGATTAAGGGAAGAGAATGGGCGTGTTTTTTTATAAGTAGCTATACATAAACCACCATGGGTTAGCTAGTGGTCAAAAGGGTCTTGAAAAACTAAGAGAAAATAGGTTCAATCCATGGTGACCATCTTTCTAAGAATTAACATCCAATGCATTTCCTTGTCAACAAATATAGTAAGGTTAGGTGGTTGTCCGGTAAGAATTAAGATTAGTTGAGATACGGCAAGCTAGCTTGGGCACTCGTTGATACATAAAAAGTAGCAAATGATAAGATTTAGTTGCATTATTGACTATATTGATATGTTACACTTTTATCAGGCCTGGATTTGAGGACTTAAACCTCTTATAGTTATTTATCACCATTCTGTTTTTCCTTCAAATTGTAATTTTCCTCTGTGTTAAATTTTATAAGGAATTGTGATTATTTGATGTAGTAACTGCAACCTGCTATGAAAGCAGAAATAAAAGAAGAGAAAGTGGCCTTTTGCTCTTGGTACCTCTAGTGATTTTTGTAAATAATTTTGCAGACCTTGTCTTTAAAAAGTGGCGCTTTGCGGCATGATATACATTATTGGCTTGGTAAGGATACCACTCAGGTAAGCAATCATTCAGTTATGTCTGGTAGTTATCTCTTAGTTTTCAAATTTAATTTTTAAGACCTGTCAATTTAGGATGAAGCTGGTACTGTAGCTATCAAAACCGTGGAATTGGATGCAGCCCTTGGAGGACGTGCTGTTCAGTACCGTGAAGTGCAAGGTCATGAGACTGAGAAGTTCTTATCATATTTTAAACCGTGCATTATACCGCAAGAGGGTGGAGCTGCGTCTGGGTTCAAACATGCAGAGGCTGAAGAACATAAAACTCGGTTGTATGTTTGCAAAGGAAAACGGGTTGTTCATGTTAAAGAGGCACGTCTAACCTCAGATTAACAAGCTGATAAGGAATTAGATTCACTTTTTCAGGGGTCATTTGCTAAGTTGTTCGTTCTGGTGGCAGATTGCTTTTGCTCGATCTTCACTTAACCATGACGACATTTTCATTCTTGATACCAAGTCTAAAATATTCCAATTTAATGGTTCCAACTCATCCATTCAAGAGAGGGCCAAGGCGTTGGAAGTAGTTCAATACATTAAAGATACATATCATGATGGAAAATGTGAGGTAGCTGCCATTGGTACGTAAACAGAACTTTTGTAGCCCTCTGTTTTCTTACTTTCTTTTTTATTTGTTTCATTTTTTAAATATTGTTATAAGAAGTTTAATTTCCTATGCTTGATAGCTCATAGTTTCTATAGTATCATATTTCAAATAATCCAGTCATGTCTATTGTCATACAGAGGATGGAAAATTGATGGCAGATGTTGAAACTGGGGAGTTTTGGGGTTTATTTGGTGGCTTTGCTCCACTTCCAAGAAAAGTAGCCAGTGAAGGTGATAGGATGGTTGATTCACATCCAACTAAACTGCTGTGGTAATATGTTGCCCATTTTGGTTCTTTACATTTCTTGAGAAAATATGACTTCATCTTCTCACTAGTTACTTGCTACATTTTCAGTTTATCCCTTTAAAGTTATGAATAAGTTTTGGTGTAATAAAATCATATTTGCTTTTAAGTTCTAAATTCTTGCTCATTTTAGTGTTTTATTCAACTATTTAATGAAGTAGTTCTGATAGTAGCTTATATGTCTTTGAAGTACTAAGAAGGGTAATAGAGAACCTGTTGGGGCTGATTCATTAACGAGGGAGCTGTTAGACACATATAAATGTTACATTCTTGATAGCGGGACAGAAGTTTTTATATGGATGGGGAGAAATACCTCTCTTGATGAAAGGAAAAGTGCCAGCAGAGCTGCAGAAGTAATTCCCTGAACCTCCCTAGTTCATTGATATAAGTTTATTTGAGGACTTGAAATTCTTATATCTCTTCTTGTTGTTTACAGGAGCTAGTTAGTGGTCCTGATCGTCCACAATCACATATAATGCGTGTGATTGAAGGATTTGAACCTTTAATATTCCGAGCCAAGTTTGATTCATGGCCTGAAACAACTTCTCAAGCTGTTTCAGAGGATGGTAGAGGCAAGGTTGCAGGTTAGTAAAGGATGAAATTCTCTGATTCAAGGTTCTTATATTTAGTTTTTTTTTTTTTGTAGCTTCCTGATTCAAGGTTCTTTTAGTAAATCTTTTGGTTTTCTTTTGGGTTCATTTCCCCTGTTTTTTTCATTGTAATGTTGGCAGCTCTCTTGCTATTGTGTGATGTTCTCATGTTTTTTTGGTTATCTTTTAGCACTTTTGAAACGCCAAGGAATTAATGTGAAGGGTCTTTTGAAAGCTAGTCCTGTAAAAGAGGAACCACGACCTTACATTGACTGTACAGGAAATCTACAGGTAAAGTTTTGAATACCGGCTCTTCTTATCTAGAATAAGTTTCTGCAGTTGTCTACTTTCAGAGTTCTCTTTAGGTAATATAATACTAAAAAACATTTGACATTTTTGTTCTTTTCACCATAAGGTTCAAAAAGCCATTCTGCAAATGATATAACTATAAATAATGATACGGTATAATAAGTAACATGCTTCATGGGATGTATGAAATACATGAATAGTAGCTTCACAATCAGTTTTGATGTCTATGGAAAGTCATTGGAACATAACTAGCTGTTTGTTGATTACTAGACACATGATTAAAAAAGTTGGTCTATTTTGTTTTGCATCGGGATGTGTTCCAACATGGAATAAGTAAGATTTATACAGCTGTCCATGACATAGGTGTAAATAATAGTGGAGAAGAATGGAAAACCTTATATTTGGATACATATATAGAGACTTGAAGGAAATCCTAACTAAATCCTAACTAGGAGCGTGAAATTACAATAAAGGGAAAATTAGAAAACTCATAAACTCTAACAAAATAGGGATGGTTATAAATATGGTTAGAAAATCAGTAGCTTATAAATAATCAACATAAATAATTTACCTAATGCTGTCAACTCCCTAATTTTACAGGTTTGGCGTGTCAGTGGCCAGGAAAAGCTTCTACTTCCTGTCTCTGATCAGTCCAAATTTTACACTGGAGATTGCTATATTTTCCAATATTCATACGCGGGAGACGACAAGGAAGAATTTCTCGTTGGAACATGGTTCGGAAAACAGAGTGTTGAGGTAAACTTTTTCATCCCTAATTCCTTACTCATCACCTCAACACCCTTGTATGTGTGGACAAATAAAAATGGGCCATATTGACGTTCCAGTTATTTCATGTTTGAAGTATCAAATATTTGAATAATGATAATTGGAAAGTTGTTTCTTCTTTCAAAAAGATAATTGGAAAGTTGTTAAAGGTAACATTTTCTATAGGAAAAGTTGTATGCATAAAAATATATTTTGTGGCATGTGTGGGTTTGATTCTATGTATTTATTAATTATTTGTAAGGAATAAATTTTAATTGCATTTCTTTTGATATAGGAAGAAAGAGCTTCTGCCCTATCGCTCGCCACGAAGATGGTGGAATCACTGAAGTTCCTCCCTGTCCAGGTAGCTTCCACGATTTATAGCTAAATTAAGGAAAAATTCATTTACTGTAAATTCTGTGCTGTCTCTAATTGAGGCTTCCATCTTTTTTTCTTCTTTGAATGACTAGGCTCGCATTTATGAAGGATATGAACCAGTCCAGTTCTATTCTATTTTCCAGAGCTTTATCATTTTTAAGGTACGTGTGGGTGGCTTATTGGAAATCCTATAATTGTAATATAGTAAATGATTGCTTCTTGAGATGTTTTTTTTTTTGTTGAATTATTTCCTGAAGTTGACTGATAAAAAATTTGGTAGGGTGGGTTGAGTGATGGATACAAGAATTACATTACAGAAAATGAAATTCCAGACGTCACGAATTCAGAAGTCAGCGTTGCATTGTTTCGAGTCCAGGGCTCTGGCCCTGAGAATATGCAAGCAATTCAAGTTGAAGCCGTATGTTGCTCTTGCCCTATGGTCTTGCACATTCATCTTGTGCATGCATTACGCTAATATGCTGAATATTGCCTTTTCTTCTTTTGTTCCCATCAGGTCGGATCCTCTTTGAATTCCTCTTATAGTTACATTTTACATAGTGGCTCTACTGTTTTTACTTGGTTTGGAAGCCTTACTACAGCAGATGACCAGGAACTTGTTGAAAGATTTCTGGATGTGATAAAGGTGATAGTTATATTTCCTTTATGAACTCATTATTAAAGGATGGTTGAGTTCCTATGATAAGGGTTATTAAGTTACTTGTTACTTTTCAGTTTTATACCCTTATGAATCAAGCTTCCATTAGAATATGTAAATCATTGTTGGTTAAAGTCTCCCTGTGTCAAAGGCAAATGCTTTTGAATAAATACTTGATGATCAATTCTTGGACATAGAATATTCTATTACATTGAAAGTTTTTTTTTTCTGATCTTGTTTGGTACATCCCGACATGAGAGCTCATCTCTATTCTTTAGAAGTTTCTTCTCATATAGTGCCCAATTTTCTGCAGCCAAACTGTCAATCTAAGCCGCACAAGGAAGGCGCAGAGTCTGAACAATTTTGGGGTTTGTTGGGAGGAAAATTGGAATATCCTAGTCAGAAAATTGCTCGGAGTAGTGAGAGTGATCCACACTTATTCTCTTGCAGTTTTTTAAAAGGTGTGTATAATTGTATTTCGATTGTAAAATGTACTATACTCTTTCATCATTCTCGTTTATTGGTTTATAAGTCTGACCTTTGTTCATGGTATTGTTTTTGCTGCGGAAATGGTGCCATCTTGCAGAAAATTTGAAGGTATTCTCTTCTTATTTAGTTCTCGTAATCTTCTGAAAAAAAAAAAATTCATAAATTCTATTTTCAAACATAAACTGGAGTTCTTAATTTCCTGTTTGTTAAAGAAGTAATGTGATAGGTTTGGGGCCTTAGAAGAATTATGGATAATATGAATCCATATGGGCAATTACTTGGAGAGTTAGTTAGGAATTAGGATATTTAGGTTATAAATAGGAAGGGAATTTGTAGCGAAAGGCATCCAAATATTGAGTAGAATCATTAGAGCTCAAAGAGAGTATTCTCTTGGGAATAGAAGGTTCCAAGTTCCTATCAACACTTGGCTTATCTCGTAGTTTCTTGGTTATTTGATATCAATATTGTTGAATTATGTTAAACCACCAATCAATCCAAAAGCCCAAGCTGATGGATTGGAGTAAATTTAATTATCCAAAAGCCTAAGCTGATGGATTGGAGTAAATTTAATTATATCAACCAACACTCCCCCTCACTTGTGGGCTTTGAAATTTGAGAAATGCCCTACAAGTAGAATTTAATTTTAATTGAGGATGAAATGACTCGACAGAGGTTCGAACTCAAGACCTCCTGCTCTGATACCATGTTGAATTATGTAAATCACCAATCAATCCAAAAGTCTAAGCTGATGGATATAGATCTTGGATCTTGTCATAATGCATCAAAGTTGCTGTGGTCCATGCTGTAAAATGTATTAAAGTATATGGTCAAAGGTCAATGTCTTTTGTTTCAGCGTGGTTACGCTGTAAGGGCGTTTTACAAGCAGTTATTTCCAAAGTCTTTCTTTTGAACTTTATCTTATTGCAGGTTGCTGAGGTATACAACTTTGGCCAAGATGATCTGATGACAGAAGATATCAACATTCTTAGCTGTCACTCTGAGATCTTTGTTTGGGTTGGTCAACAGGTTGACCCCAAGACTAAAGAGCATGCTTTAAAAATTGGCGAGGTATGTTTCATCGTGGTCCACGAGATTTCCTTCTTGCCCTTGACTTCTTTCTTTTCCCAATCATCAGGAGATTGAATCCCTATTAAATGTATGGCCTCTTACGTATGCTATAAACGTCTTTTACAGTTTCCTGGGCACATCTTATTTAGTTTTTTCTTTTGAGTTTTTGGCAGAAATTTCTCGAAATTGATTTCCTTCTCGAAAAATTAGCACGCGAGACTTCGATATATATTGTCCTGGAAGGAAGCGAGCCACCTTTTTTCACACGTTTCTTCTCATGGGATTCTGCAAAATCTGCGGTAAGAATTTTGTGCTGATCATGTATGATTTATCTGCATCTCGAAGCTGTGTCTCTAATCTGACTGCTTATTTTATTTGGGTTTTCTTCCTTTGTTTCTTTTGATTATTTGAATACAGATGCACGGAAATTCGTTCCAGAGAAAGCTTGCATTAGTCAGAAATGGTGGGACTCCTACTGTAGATGTAGTAAGTCATTTTCTCGTTCTACTTTCCTTTTCTATAGTCACTCTTCAGATTTATCTACTGCGCTCAAACAAATTCTTTAAGATGAGTTTAATAATAATTAATATAATATTAGACCCGGACACGAAAAAAAAGAACGACAGGTTCCTAGATGATACATCATTGTAATATTAAACTCTCACTATCTAGTTTCCCATCTTAAAATGATATTTAAGAATGCATGTTTGTTCTCGTCACCAAGGGGTGGCGCAGTGGTCGAAGGCTGGGGGTTTGAAGGTGTGCTCCCCTCAAGGTCTCAGGTTCAAGACTCACCTGCGATATTAATTTGTAGACACCTTCCGTGTCTTCATTCCTTTGATGTCTCCCGGTGCTTGGCTTAGGGACGGGCGTGGTTATCCCGAGTATAGTGGATCGAAGCTCTGATTTTCCGGTTAAAAAATAAACGAATGCATGTTTGTTCTCTCGTTGTTGCTGTCTTCAAGGTTGTCTTCTTTTTACCTTCCTCGTAGAGATTGGCTGTCTCTTTTCATCTTTTCAATGAAAACTGTGAAGACATATTAGCTACTGTACAGTTGTTTTTTTTAATGGTTACATGACCTGCAATCAGAAACCGAAGCGGAGAACTCCGGTAATATATGGAGGGAGGTCCAGTAGTGTGCCAGAGAAATCACAGCGCTCGAGGAGTGTGTCGTTTAGTCCCGAACGAGTCCGTGTGAGAGGAAGGTCTCCCGCTTTCAATGCATTAGCTGCGAACTTTGAAAACCCGAATGCTAGAAATCTATCTACTCCTCCACCAATGGTTAGAAGATTATACCCTAAATCTGTTACTCCTGATTCATCCAGGCTGGCTTCTAAAAATGCAGCCATAGCAGCACTTTCTGCAAGCTTTGAACAGCCACCACCCGCCCGAGAAGCTCTCATACCTCGCTCTTTGAAGGGTACTAGTTTATCACATCTAAGCGTCACCATAGTTTGTTTATAATCATCACAATTTCGTAACGTAATTGAATTGCTTTTCTTTGTGTTTCTTTAGAGAGCCTCAATGCGTCCAAGCCGAATCCAGATTCGGACAATAAGGAAACCTCCATGAGCAACAGAATAGAATCTTTAACAATAGTGGAAGATGCAAAAGAGGGTGAAGTTGAAGATGATGAAGGTCTTGCAGTACATCCATACGAATCCCTTGCAACAATGTCGAGTAGTCCAGCTTCAGACATCGACGTCACGAAGCGAGAGGTAATCAATCATTCAACTACAGAACTATTAAACTAGCAATATCTTAAATCAACATTGAGTTCTGATGTGTGGAATTTGAAACATCTAGACATATCTGTCATCGGCCGAGTTCAGGGAGAAATTTGGAATGACAAAGGATGCTTTCTATAAGCTACCCAAATGGAAGCAGAACAAACTTAAAATGGCCTTGCATCTGTTCTAGACCTCCTTGCTAACAACAATGCCTTTGATTGCTCGTTTTCGAGATTTGGTTGCCGGTAGCAGTCTTCCTTGCAAACATATGGTTCGTTTTCTTTGGCATTCTATAAATCGTTACTAATTCTGTTATTTCACAGCTGTGCGGCTTCGAGTTCTTAATGGAGAGCATCAGTGCATTTTAAGCTGTTTCTTCTCCCAAACAAACTCAGAGCTGTTCTTGAGTGGTTTGAATGTGTCTAGCTTTCACTAGGCAGCTCAATTAGTTGTGTGGTATATTTTTTGAAAGTTGGTTTGATGTGAGCAATTTTGGTTTTTGTTATCCAATTTTTCTTTCATTGGATTTTGTTTTTTTAATTTTTTAAAAAAACAAAAAAAACAGAGAGAGATATAGAAATTACAATTAGCAGGCTTGAAAAAGGAGTCAACTTTTAGTTATATTGATTGATGGTTTAGGATTGAATCATGTACAGCATTGTAAAGACCAGTCCTCTCATTTTTTGTTCATTTTCAAAAATAAAAAGTGTGATTTTTTAAATTCTACTTTTCTCATGTATGTACTCTCCATAAAAGAATGTTTGCAATTTATTTTTGTTTAAGTTATACTTTTTTTTGAAACATTGTTCTTGTTAATTTTTCTTTGTTGGTAACTTGATCTGTTATGTTTTGTTATAAATACTAGTATATATAAAATATATAGAACATAAGAGAGTGTTTTTTTTTTAAAGAACATACGAGAGTGTTTTTTTTTTTTTAAAGAACATAAGAGATAATTTAAATCTGGTTGAGAGTATATGTTTAAACTAATTAAACTAGAATGAGGTGGACACATTTACTCCCCAAGGAAGGTTTTTCTGAATGTGTTTGTGCTGTCAATACTTTGCATGGATTATTAAGTAGTCCATCTCAAAAGAAAAAAAAAAAAAAAAATTAATGAATAAACTGGATATAAAAAATATATTATTCATGATAATCATCTTTTGATATGTTTTCTATGGGTAAGATAGAAGAATGTATAATAATGATACCTCGCTTGATAATAAACAATATTTTATTGTCAACAAAATTAATAGTTATACGATTTGTATGTATGTTCATAAATAATGAGATTATTAATTCGACCTTTTACTGTGTTGGATTAAAAAAAGAAAAAGAAAAGTAAAAATAAAGTAATATCTTATTTAAAAAGGGTACATTTCCATTATTTAAAAAAAACAATGCAAATTTTAATAATACTATTAATAATAATAAACAATCAACCGTTTTAAATATCTTTAGTTGGCTATAGGTAATGTCATAATAAAATAATAGTTCAACAATAATTGATATGTATATTTAATAAAAAAATCTGTTAGTTTGAATCTTTCAACATTTAAAAAGTGTTGTCACACAAAAGATGAAAATAAAGCTAATGATTAATATTTTTAAATTTATTTTGAACTTAACAACATTGAAGTATATTACAAAAATATTTGAAAATAAAAGAATTTAAAATTTTTACCTTGTTCAATTATACGTGTCGATTATAAAATCAATTGCTGGTCTGATAATTGTTTATTAAATCTAAAGTTGCTGGAATTCAATCGCTCTAAAAATTTAAAATTGTAGGACAAAGTTAAGGCTTTGGAGATTAAATTACTGTTATTATTATTTTTTTACTATAATAATAACCGTACAACTATTGGTTAACAGTCTATTTCAGAAAAAAAAAAAAAAAACTATTGGTTAACAGTATATCTTTAATATTTAACTGTGAATTAACTAAACTAACAAAAATGGTAAGATAACTAGATATACACCAATTAAACTGCTGCGTGACTAAAAAAAAAACTAAAAAATCTTAATTCGTTTGAACCAAATCTTTTTAAATTTGATTTCAAAAAAAGAAAAAAAAAACTTTTTAAATTTGTATTGTTCTTTTTAAAAATTTGATTAGTTTAATAGATTTCATTTCAGTAGAAAATTCCAATGATAAAATAACTGTTAGAGATAATTGATAATTTTTTTAGCAATTAGAAATATAACATAGCTTAATGATAATAGGTTAGTTCCAATTTATCATCTTGTTGTACACAAAAAGGAAAATAACTATTAATGGTTAATATTTTGAATTTAACAACATTAGAAGATGATATTAAAAAAACATTTAAACATATATGAATTAAAACTTGTAACCTCGTTACATTGTACTTGTCAATTGCAAATTAATTATTGGCCTTTGATATGTTTTTTTTTTTTTTTTTTTAATTAAAAAAAATAAATTTAAAGTTGCTAGAACTCTATATCTCTAAAAAAAAAAAATTAAAATTTTAGAACTAACTTAGGGTTTATGAGACTGTATTAGTTTTACCATAATTATAATAATCACCCTCCAACTAAATGTAAACTGTGTATCTTTAATGTTTAACTGTAAACAAACTGATTTTTTTTAAAAAAATAAATAAATAAATTGTCAGAAACTAGATACAGTCCCATGCAACCGCGTAATTAAAAAAAAAAAAAATGATATAACTCAAAAACCGTTAATTCGTTAAAATGAAAACCGTACTACCAAATTTAAAAAAACCGTTAATTCGTTAAAATGAAAACCGTACTACCAAATTTTAAAAAACCGTTAATTTGTTTGACCCAAATATTTCATTTTATGTATAGCATACCAGTTTATTAAATTCATAGTAGTTATCATAATATATTATTATGAATTTAGAAGATTCCATTTTAGTACAAAAATCTAATTATTAAACATAAGATTTAATCCAATATGCCTATCAACTGATAATTACCATTATTTTTATCCACGATTCAACGTGAAATTAAAAAAACTATAATATAATGTACATAAATTATATCTTTTTTTCCATAATTCTTTTTAATTAGTTTGATCGAATTCGTGTTTGCATGGTATTAATTTAGAAAATTCCAATTAAATATAAGATTTAATCCAAAATACCTATCAACGAATAATTATATTAAAAAATCAGTTAATATAATGTATAGAAAAAACATTTATCTAAGTGGGTTAATATAATATTATTAAATGTAGTTAGTTTGATGGAGTTCGTGTTTGCATGGGATTATTTCTCATGAACCGAAAAAGCGTGAGTGAGAGCAATTTTCTCGGTTATAAAATGCATTCGTGAAGATTGATTTGACGAAGAGAAATTTTTACAGAGATTTCAAATTGCATTGAACTGATATAATACACTGATCGGATTCAGATTCAGATTTTCATAGATGAAGAAGCGCGATTCTGGTAAATCGTCGTCGTCGTCGTCGTCTTCCTCTAACCCTCCGGCCACCGCACCCGCCGCCGGGCCGGAGCCTCCTCTAGGCAGTGTCGAGTTTACCACTGACAGTCATGGTTTGGAGAAGGTCATTCTCCGTGGACCCCGTCGCAGTTGCGCTGAGGTACGTAACGAGATCGCGAATACATATTTTGATCTTAGATTTTTCGTATCGCATTGCTTTGATTTCTGTTCGAATCTTGTAATCGAGTGTGGATTTCTTCTTGCATGCTTTGAATCCGCAATTATTGCAATCGAGTTCCGTGCTTTGCTTCATCTTCCATTGCGATTGATCTTTTGATCAAGATTCGTTTCCGTGCATGCTTCCTGGTTCAATTATTTGAACTCAACTTTCATTTCGATTCGATCAGTTCAAGAATCGTTTTGGTGCTTTCTCTGTGTTGAATTAATCTGCCATTGCGACCGAGTGCCAAGAATTGTTTTCTTGCTCTGTTTTGATTTTTTTCTGTTATTGCGATTAATTTCAAGAATCATTTCATACACACGTTCGTTTCGTTAATTTGCAGAATTAAAATGGAAATTTTAGGTTGAATTACGCATCTTAATCAAGAAATTAGTTAATCAGCTTGCTGCGAAGTATTCAAGAAAATAGCCACGGCTTTCGAATTTTAGGTTGAATTTTGTTTGAAGTTTCATTAATGTATAATTTATGTAGTTATTCTATCTTACCGTTTTGGGTAGGTGCTTTTGTACGGAGCTCATGTTGTTTCTTGGACGAACAAATTGGGAGAGGAATTGCTTTTTATGAGCACAAAGGTACAGAGTTTGAACTGAATCGAACATTAAATGAATCGCCCTTATTATTAATCAAAAGTTTGAATTGAATGGCAGGCTGTGTTTAAACCTCCAAAGCCAATTCGTGGGGGAATTTCGATATGCTTTCCTGAAGTATGTATAATTTATGTTATACATTGTTCTATTCGATCGTTAAAATCAAATAATTGTTGCAGTTCTAAAAAACTCTGTTCAATGGCTACAGTTTCTCAACACTGGTATGATCGAGCGACATGGATTTGTGAGGTCAAGGTTCTGGAGAGTTGATTTGAATCCTCCTCCTCTCCCTACTGCCGCCCCTTGCAGCGCTTTGATCGACTTGATTCTCGACGAACAAGATCGATGGGCATGGAATCACAAGTAAAATCCATTCCTTTTGATCAATTCTTTCTTGTCATTAATTTCATATATTGTTCATTAGTGTTAATTAGTTGGTTTTGTTGTGTAAATATCAGATATGAATTTCGTCATAGAGTTGCTTTGGGCTATGAAGGGGAGCTGCGATTGACTTCACGTATTAGAAACATAAGGCCTGATGGGAAGCCGTTTACGTTTACTTTTGCTTATCAACCCTATCTGTATGTTTCGGACGTAAGGTTTGTGGCTCTTGCCTTTTTAGGCTCTACCTTGTTTTTTGAAATGAGATTTTGGTTTTCATTCACTGATTCAATTGATTTGGTTTGGTTTTGGGCTTTTGCTTTTTTGCTCACCACCCTGTTTGTTGAAGTAAGATTTGGTTTTCATTCAATGACTCCATTGGTTTGGTTTTTGGGGCCTTTGCCTTTTCTCTAGCTACCTTGTTTGTTGAAATGAGATTTGGTTTTCATTCACTCATTCAATTTGTTTGGTTTGTTTTTGGGCTTTGCCCTTTCTCCTCACTACCCTGTTTGTTGAAATCAGATTTGGTTTTCATTCAATGACTCCATTGGTTTGGTTTTTGGGGCTTTTGTTGCCTTTTCTCTAGCTACCCTGTTTGTTGAAATGAGATTTGGTTTTCATTTACTCATTCAATTGGTTTTCATTCACTGATTCAATTGGTTTCCATCCACAGTGAAGTGCGCGTGGAGGGAGTTGAGACGCTCAACTATCTTGACCACTTGCAGGATAAGAAGTGTATAACTGAACAAGCCGATTGTATAACATTTGAAGCCGAGGTTACTTTCTCTCAACTTTCTTTTTCTTTCCATTTACTGTTCTATTTCCTTACTTTCTCACAACTACCATATAGTATTATAATATTTATGTATGAACTCTCTCATGTGTCGTGTGTATATGGTTGGTTCATTAGGTGGATAAGGTGTACATACTAACCCCAACAAAGATAGCAATTATTGATCACGAGAGAAAGAAAACCATTGAACTGCGGAAAGACGGGCTCTTAGATGCGAGTAAAAATAATTCTTCTCCCTTTGCTGCATTTATAACCTTTCCTTATTATATATAATATAGCAACAACAATCTTAATACCATATGGTAGTTGTGTGGAATCCATGGGACAAGAAGGCAAAAGCAATAGATGACTTTGGAAACCAAGATTACAAGAAAACAGTTTGTGTTGGAGCTGCGGCTATTGAGAATTCCATCACATTGAAACCTGGTGAAGAGTGGAAAGGAAGAATGGAACTGAACTTTGTTCCTTCCAGCTACTTTAGCGGCCAACTCGATCCTGAAAGAGCCCTCTTAGGTTTGGGTTCTTGATTATCAAGTCCCGGTAAGTTTAATTTACGCTAAAATATAAGTTTAGTCCTATGGTTCGATAACAGTTAGAGTTTAATTTTCATAGTTTCAAAAACTAAAGTTTAGTCTTTATAGTTTGAAGAAATAAAGAATTTAGTTCATATGATTTTTAAAACTAGAATATAAATCCATATTGTTCGATAAAACCTAAAAAATTGTCATTATCATTTCTAATCTTGAATGAATTAAGTACTTGAAAGTTAGTTATTCATGTGTGAATGATGAAATTATGAGTTAAGTGATTGATATAACAAAAAAAAAAAAAAAAATCATATCATGTAGTTATTAATAGTGAGTTTCTATGTATTTAATACGTCAAATATTAAGTACGATAAGAACTATATTTTAAATTTTACAAAATTATAAAAACTAAATTTTAATTTTTAAAACCATAGAGGAGAGAGATTAAATTCTAACTTTCTTTAAACTATAAGGACCTAATTCTGACTTTTTTCATAAAGACTAAACTTATATTTTACCTTTTAATTTATATAATCTTTGTTCTTTTGATTCATATCTAATTAGGCTAAATAGGATTAAGAAATAAACTTTGTGTTCTTATTTTTTCCTCTGTTTTTGCAGATATTCATGTTGCCAGATTCGTTCGTTCTCTCCTTTTTTCTTTTTTCCTTCACTTCGGGAAAGAAATTGAAGCGTAATACAAATGGTGAAGGAAAGTTTTGAGATATAAATACGGAGAAAAACGGCAAATACAAGGAACAAGCTTTACAATTTGCTAGATTTCTTCTTGTTTGTTTTTTTAGTGTAATAAAAAGATGAAAAGAGCATTCAATGAAGAAGTTCAGTTTTGATCTAATCTTTTGTCTATTGGTGGGTGTTTCTACATTACAAATTTGTTCATTAATAAAGATTTTAACTAAATGGAAAAAAATAGCAAATGGGGGTAAATTATAGATTATAAATTTTGGTATGCAAATGGAGTAATTTGATGTTCTATTTTGTCCCCCAGACTTTTAGATGTCAAATTTTAATCTTTATATTTAAGAAAAAAAAGTCTTATGATAATTTAAATATTTAAAGTTAATATTAAATGTTAATACAAGGACAAAATTTGAACATATTTTAAAAATTAATAAAATAAGAGTATTTTTTATGGTCAAAGAACGAACTTTTTCTGATTCTAAAAAAAAAGAACAAACTTTTTCTCTCTCTTATAAAATGGTTTCTCTCTCTTTTTTTTTTTCTTTGAGAAACTAATAATGGTTTCTCTTTAAGATATTAATAAACCATTCTAAATTAACTCACCAGGCAGTAAAGCTGCAACAAACAGATAAAAGTGAACAAAGTTTGAAAGATAATAAATTAACATTATGTTCTAAAGTCTCTGCCCTTGCCTATTGTCTGTTTTTGTCTGATGTTAGAATGAATAATTCACTGGTTGGAGATAACTTTAGTATCATTATGTGTGACTCAGTAAAGAGGTTACTGGTTTAAATCCCTACCCCTAAATGTTGTGGAATTCAACAAGAATAATTCACTTGTTGGGCTTAAACTTGATAGCTTTTTGAGATGTTTTGTTGTGTAATTTTGTTCAACTTAAAAATGGTGTAAGTGTAAAACAGCCTATATACAATATCAACTTATGCTCCTATAAATGGACATCTCTCAAACAAATCAATTTATTAGAGTGAAGTGCAAACTAATATTAGAATCTCAATTGGTTGAAAATGTGTTAATATGAACCTGTTTTTAGTGTTTTTCATCTACTTAAGCTTTAAACTTTGAAAAAGCCAATGTGGCTGTTTTGTTGCACTTGAGCTGCTCATTGGATCACTGCATTCTTCTCCTCTTTCTGATTTGAATGACAAACATGAATCAATCTCTCTGTTCTTTTGAATGACAAAGGATTTTGATCTCTTCTTGCTGAGATTCCCGCCACCAATACTTAGACTTAGCTCAACATCACCCTCTTCTTTTCCGACAATCGAAGTGCTTGGCCCTGCTTGTTCTTCGTCGACAGTGCTAACCCCGGTCGACATGTCTTCCTCTGCCGGCCTCTCAAGGTCAAATCCTCTTGACATTCTCATGTTGTTGTCTCCAGAACAACTTCCACTTCTCTCTCTCAAGCTTTGAAGATTGAATTTCAACCCCCCTCCTCCACTTGAACTTAATGTGTTTTGCTTGCTTTCTTTCCTCTGCTCTTCCATCAGCATTTTCTGAACATTATACAACCTATGGAGTTCCTTTACCTACAAAGAATTGACTTGAACAAATGAAACACAAATTTGGGAAGCTTTTCTAAACCTTTTTCTTGTGTTTTGTCAAAAAGTCTCTCTCTCTCTCTCTCTGCATATATATTCATCAAAACTATAGCCTTAATGGGCCTTTATGTAAGGCGGAAAACCTAACAAATCTCCCCCTTTTTATTATGTGGAGGAACTTGCCATTCCAATAGCAAAACGACAAAACTCAAATTTTTTTCTTAATAGATAAAATCAACATATCTGATCCATTATTATCCATGTATATCTTCTCAAGCTTAAACAAACTATCATTTAATGCATTTAGATCCACTGATACTTCACATCTATATGTTTAGTTCTAGAATGAAACGTAGACTTCTTACCAAGATGAATGGGGGAGATTTGTTGAATTCTTTTTCTCGTGGAAGGCCCATTAGGGCTATAGTTCTTGGGCCTTCCACAAGTGAAAAAAACCCAACAGAAAACTGATCTCAAACTGTCTCATCTTGAAATTCTATCAATTTGGCTTGAAAAGTGAAAACTTAAAAGACTTTGGTCTATTTTACCTGGTTTTTGAAGACATGTTCATGGATCTGCATTGTCTTTTTAATGACATTCACATCTTCTTTTTGCAACAACTTGTTCATTGGTTGTTGAAACTTTTGAAGTCCAGTACTCATGACAGCAGCAGATGTTAAGACTTTTTGGGGAGGCTTCATTGTGAGTAGTCCTGAAAATGGTGCAACTCATTCACTCTTTGAACTTTGAATGTGTTGCTGCTATGGGCAGAGGAGGCTAGAGGATTGAAATTGAGTTCAAATCTTGTTCCCATGCCTGAAAACCAAATGGGTGTCAAAATTTTTTGACAACAAAGCTATAACTTTGACAAAACATTCTTCAAACCTACAAAGAAATTTTAGACAAAAAAAATGTCACCTTTCACAATTATGCAGATCAATTCTCATAGGTTCGCCTGATGGTCAAATAGAGCATTGGGATCTAAGAAGTTATAAGTTCAATTCATGACGGTCATCTACTTAGAAAATAATTTCTCCCGAAATTTTTTTGACATCCAAATATATTAGGATGAGGTAGTATGTTGCATGAAAGTAGTCAAGGTGTGCCTAAACTGACTTGGACACTCATCGATATAAAAGAACAATTAAGCAGAATCTCTCTTTCTTTCTCTTTCTTTCCACTAGTGAGACAGAGTCTATCTGACCAATTTCTACTGTCTAATTGAAAATTTAGACATGCATCCAGGAATAATGAGTCCAAACTTCAAATTTCAAATCTCATTTTTCTGTAGAACAGGTAAAGGAGAGAGAAAAATTTACATGTAATGGAGCCAATTATAAGCCAATCCAAATAATTATAGATGGAGGGACTCATCACCAAATACATATGATACTTGGTTTCTTGATACCATCATCAATTTCAGTGGTCCCTTAAATTTTTATAAATATATATAGGCTTAAGCTAGCTAGTCTAGAAGAAAAAGAGATGCAACAATTTCAGGGATTTTATGGTTTCTAGATCTTAGAATAAAGCATAATCAAACAGAAAAAGAAACAATGCAGGAAAAAAAGGGATGTGTAGATCTCTCTCTCAATAAAAATCTGTCCACTTCCTCATGTTTCTTCCCATAAGATCAAAATTCTCAACTCCATTTGAGAAATTTCCAAGAAAGGTTAAGAGAAATAAAAACATAAAACATTCAAAGAAAAGAAAGAGTATATTCTGTCTTGGAATTGTAGGACTTTTTTTTATTTAACAACATTTGGAGTGGGAATTTAAACCTGTAACCTCTTTGTTACTAGATTATACATTATGCCAGAATTGTAGGCCTAAAAGGTAAGCCTAAGCATTGTTATTGGGAAATTGTTTAAAAGTTTCAGCAGAGAGATCAGAGAGAAACTGTGCATAAAATGACTGATATGGAGCAATCCCAGCAACATGGAGAACAAATTTTAGGAGCATTGATTTTTCCAAAAATATTTCAAAACCCCAGAAAGAAATTTAAACAAAACCATAAAAAAAGCTAAAAACTCTAGAAAAAAAGTAAGGAACAGAATTAAAAGAATTAAGAAAATGAAGAAATGACCTGATATAGAAAGAGGCTGGATGTTGATTGTTTCTTATGATACTCATTGAACATTTTCACCCTTGTTCCTCATACCAATACTTTGTTGATCAAAATAAATTGAGTGCCCAAAAATATTCCCACATAAATAATAATAATAATAATAATAATAATAATAATAATAATAATAATAATAATAATAATAATGCCTCAAATCTCTCAAACTAAAACTCAAAGCTTCTTTCCTTTGAAAGGACAAAATCCAGCCTCTTGTTTGCTTTACTTTGAGGAAGAAACAATAAAGCAAACACCTCTCTGACTAATAAATTATAAAATCCCTGCTGTTAATAATTCAGGTTTTGACAGCCTGTGAAAGGAAGGGAGCTAGGCAACAACAAAAGCTGGTTTGGAATGTGTTCCTTTTTCTTTGTTTATGTAATATTGTATTTGAGACCATAGTGGATTGGCCTAATCATCAACCAGCTTTTGAGAAATTAAATAATTATAGGTTCAATCCATGGGTGGCTCATCTACTTACAAATTAGTTTCCTACAAATTTCATTTACAACCAAATATTGAAAGATCAAATTGTTTGTCCCATAAGCACAATCAAGGCGTACATGAGCTAACTTGAACACTCAGAAAATAATATAAGTAATATTGTATTTGGCTTGACCTAAAGGTTAAGAAAACCAAAAGGTTATGAATTTAATCTACGTGACCACCTACTTAATAATTAATTTTCTATAAATTTTCTTGGCAATCAAATATTATAGTCATACAGTTTGTCTTATAGGAATAGTAGAGATTCGCGTAAATTAGTCCAGACACTCAACGATAAAAAAAGAAAAGGTAATATTGTGTTTGGCTTGACCTAATGGTTAAGAAAAACCAAAATATTATGAATTTAATCTATGGTGACCACCTACTAAATAATTAATCTCCTATAAGTTTTTTTAATAATCAATTGTTATACATCATACAGTTTGTCACATAGGAATAGTAGAGATCTGCATTAATTAGCCTAAATACTCATAAAGAAAAAAAAAAGGTAATAATGTATTTGGCTCAAGCCTAGTGGTCAAAAAGTCATGGAAGACCAAAAATTCATAGGTTCAATTCATCCTAACCACATACTTAAGAATTAGTTTTTTTGTCAACCAAACGTTGTAGATCTGGCAAATATGTACAAAAAAGTAGTCTAGGTACGCATAAACAAGCTCGAACACTAAAAAATATATATATAAAAAATAATATTATATTTAGGCATGAAGCTGTAGTTGAATGTATTGTACAGTATAAGGGATGTTTGGGAAGATCAAAGAAAAAAGGAGTGGGGGGCCACAAAAGGTATTTATAAATAAAAACAAATGACACAGTTTTGTAAACATGAGCCAGTATGTGTATGCATGCCTGTGAACAAGATATTCCAGACAGCTCTTGGAAGCTTTCAAGCATCAATGGTGGAAACTTATTATTATTATCATTATTATGACATTTCTAATTCCTTTTTTCCCACATCTTTGATCTTTTCCCTACACCCTGTTTTTTTCAAACAAATTCTTGTTCCTTTTCCTCCTTTTTTATGGAAACACCAAAATAATTCCAAGGTATACATGTTATTGTACACTTCAATTTCTTTTTCCATTACTGCATAAATTGTACCATATTAATTCTCCTATCATGGAAAATATCTAAACATTCTGAGGTGGGAAGAGAGAGAAGTTAAAAAAAAAAATTCCAACATTTATCTTTGTCTTAGCTAGTAAACAGTAAAAATATTGAAAATGTTGGTGACGGATTAATTTCATTGTTTTGTGGTAATTCAGTTCAATATCACAATCACGGTTTAATAATCGATATTTGGTATATTTGAAAAGCTAGCTATGATTTTATTATTATTATTATTTTATTTTTTTTTGGGAAAATTCTCACATGTTCATGAGGAATTTAAGTTGATAGTTATGATTTCACTTTTAAAGGGGGGGTTTTCACTTTTAAAAAAGAGAAAACACTTAACTGATATAATTAAATTTATCATAACTCATATTTAAACTTTTTGATTGTAGGTGATCTAACATAATTAAGAGAAAAAAAATGATATTATAATTGTAGAGAAAATGATTTGTGATTATTTATGTGCTCCAATAAATGTAAGCATAGTTAGAGATTTGAGATGGGAAAAAGGGAAAATTCCTCTCTTTTAAAATTTTTTTTTTCCCCCTCATATCACTTTCCTTTAAAAGCTAACCTAGCTACATTTAAACCCAAATGCATCAACCTCCATTTTAAAAAACAAATATAGAGGGCATTATTGTTACAAATAAATAAGAGTTAAATAATGATTTTTAAAATAGAATATGTGATGGTGATGTGGAACTGGATTACTATTTAATGAATGAAATCAACACGCCACCAATTCTTTCGATAGTCTTAAAACCTTTTTAGTTCGACAAATGTAAGGGTGAAAATTTAAACAATCTGAAGGGTGTATATTTCAACTGCTGCACATTTTATTCTTTTTTATACCTCTTAACTAATTGAACTATATATTTAAATTCATACTATACAACAATATATTACGTACATAAGTCTTAAAATCTTAAAAAATACATTTATTATAATATATCTCAATTCAAAATTTCAAGTTTATGAAACACATGTATTAATTATTTTTCTTAATAAAAGATCATATATTAATAATTCAAATTAATTAAGGTCATAATTTAATTAGTCTTTGTGACATACAATATGGTTGGCTATGCATGGGTTGTCCATGTGAGCTATGCACATGCCATATTTTATCCATTGACCCTCTTAAGAGAGAATCTAGATTCACAAATCATAAGCAATTAATTTATTTTAATGGCCTTAACTATTGATAATTATCAGGATTAAGTGGCTACTTTAGCGCAATTAATGATACTTACATCATAATATTGACGTTATGCATTTGTAACAGACAAATTTTTACATTATTTTTATAATTTGTATGTTTCTCTCCAATTTTATAATATTTCTCTATTTTGAAAATTGTGTCTTTTTTTTGTTACCAAAACTGTCCATTTTGATGATGTTATTATTGTTATTATTATTATTATTATTATTATTTTGAAATGATTTTGATGATGTAGTTCTATTGGTTTAAATTAATCAACTCTTGTTTATTAAACCAAAAAAAATAAAAAATAAAAAATCAACTTTTGTTTAGGATTAATTTTCTAGTATGAACTAATCATGAGTGAAGTATTATTTGTTAAGGCTGATTCTGTCAATCACGGACAAAATAATTATGGAGAATAATTTTATTATTTATGTTTAGATCATCTAAAATTATTTCCTTTTTTTATAATTGCTTTTTATTTTTTAATAACTAATTTCTATTATTCTTATTTTATTCTATTCGTAATTATTATTTTCATCTTAAATACAAATATGGATTCTCCTTATAATCATTTTCTTCTTCAAGTATTGATAAACATTATTTCTAACAATCATATTTTTCTCCTAATTTTCATTCTTGTGTCAAATACTCCTTGATAATTAGTGTTTTTCCTATCGATGAGAGTTATTTAGCCTATTGGATTGTTATTATGAGGTTTGTACTTCTATGATTTGTATTAGTTTTGAATTAAGTTGATTCAAAGATCTATTGCATGTCAACCACATAACTCAAATAAAAGATTCTCCAAGAAAAAGGAAGTTGATGAATTAATTTTTTACAAATTTTTTTTACATTCAAATGTTATAAGATCAGATGACATACTCCGTGATATTGATCAAGGTGTATGCAAACTGATCAAAACAACCACGGATATCAAAAAAATAATAAATACAAACATTGATATATTAATTAAAGTGAAATATAGGACATTGGAGAATCTTAATAGAGGTTTGACTAATTGTTCATCGATAACGTGTTGTCGTGTTCTCAATAAATTCATTGCATATAGAATTGTCCATTCGTATAACTTGATTTTTTTTTTCTCGATTATTTTTTAGCCTAACAGTAAATAAAAGACATTACACAGTACATAAATATAAATACTTTTAATATTGTAATTATAAGGAAATAAAAACTTTCATCTCTAATATTTTAATGATTATTACTTTTAAATTTTTGTATATCCTTATAGTTTCCTTTTAAACTTTTTTTTTTTATATAAAAATTAAAACAATTACTTGATCAATAAATTCAAACCAGCGATTTTATTATCTTATGAATTAAAAGTACACATTATTTAAATGTCATGATAAAAATATTTAAAATTTTGAAATATAGATATCAAAATGAAATCAAACTCAAATTTAAAGACTAAAAATGTATTTTCGACGATACGAACATAACATTTAAATATGTTCTACTGAATTACTAAAATGAAAGTATCTTATTCTAAAAAAAGAAAACATTGAAAAGTATCTTATTTTTAATTAAATGAGTTTGGTATGTTCCAATATAAAAAGTAATAATCATAAACTCATTACTTATAGTTAACGTTAATATTGATTGAATTATACTTTAAAAAGAAAAGATTCACTGTAATCACAATTATCAATAATTGATATCTCTTATACTCTAAATACATGCAATAATTTTGAAACTTATCTTTTCTGTAATATTTTATTATAGTTTTTGCTAGATTTGGACCAACCAAAAAATAATATAAATAAGTTAATTAAATTTTAGCTAGGTGACAAAATAGATGGAACGTAGGACACTTTTTGAAATGGGGATGGATAAACAAACAAATTTATTAAAAATAAACTCTCCTCTTTGCATTATTATTATTATTATTTTAATTTTGTTCCACTTCTAGTCCTATCCTTAATTATGCCACATTTCTTTCCACCTAGCTTCCACTTTATTTCATTAAAAGAAGAAGAAGAAACCCTAAATGAAGAAGCAATTGCCATTTTAATACACACAACTTTAAAAAAAATTAAAAAATTACAATTTAACACATTCCATCCATTTCTAGATTGTATCCTTATTGTATGATAATAATTATTCCATGACATCAGTTAAAAATAAAAAAAAAATTATTCGATGAATTCTTTTTAAAAAAGATTATTATTGTTATCTAAAAAAAAAGAGAAAAATTTATCGTGAAGAAAATATTAAATAAAATGATTTGAAGACGTATTTAACAAGTAATTTAAATTTTCTTTAACAAAACATAAATAATAAACAACAAACAACAAACAATAACTGCTCTAAAAAAACAACAACAACCAATAATTCAACAATATTTATATACTAAAAAAAAGCGCACAATAACATCGATGTATACTCTATCATTATAAAGTTATCAGTTCAAATTCACACTCTCTGTATACTTAAAAAACAGAACAATATAACTCATTTCATAACTAAGAAGTCAAAGCATAGAATAAGTGATGAAATAATAATAACAAAAGAACATTACTATATAAATCCTACATTTCAAATGATTAAATTATGTCAAATGATCTATATGCACAATCCTCAATTTAATTTTCATATTAGGGTCATCCAAGTTTATACACACGCACATATATATAAGGCTTTTCTGCCATTAAATTGTTGTTTTATTAAAATTAGACGCATGAACATGCCACTTTTGAAAATAAAAAAATCCTGATGAATGGTTTGAATTTTGATTACAAAACAAGTTGAATCTCATATGTGCCCAAATAACATAACATTGACATATGTTTAGGCATTCAATTACGTTCATAAAATAATAATAAATCGTTTAATCAAAAAAAAATTAGATGACTTTCATTTAACAAAAATGACCAAATTGTTAAATTTTAAAACATTAGCCCAAGTTTAAGAAAGAGATAGAAATTATCAAGAAGTAACTTAATGACCAAGAAGATCTTAGAAAACCAAAAATTGATGGATATAAACTATAATACCATCTACCTAAAAATTAGTTTTCTATAAAAAAGAAAGAAAGAAGTGGCATAATGAGCAAATTTAGGGTTTATAGAAAAACCTGAGGGAAAAAAGACAAAAGTTGTGAGAAAAGGCTTCTATTTTTTTAGGAGGTGGAAATAAAAGATATAAAAAAAAGACAAAGAATAATGAGCAAATTAATAGTTTATTTTTGTTCTTTTTGAAAAAAAAAGACAGCTTCTACAAGGAAGCAATATAAGTGGGGAGAGTGGATTGGATTAAAAAAAGGAGCACGCTTTGTAGCCTAAGAAAGGTACAACTCTTAACCTTTGTGGAGCCCACTCCCTAAAATTATCTCTTTTTCCTTTTTTTTTTTTTTTTTTTTATTGTTTTTCCTTTTTTCTTCTTCTTTTTATTCCTTTAATCCACCCTCTTTTTTCTTTGGGTAGGTTCAATATGACATCTTACAAGATGTTTGGATGGGGAGTTAACTTGAGTAGTTATTTGGTTTTTTTTTTTTTTTTTGATATTCGTGACTCCACAATATTTGAATATCAAGAAAATTTGTAGAAAATTAATTTCTAGGTAGGTGATCATCATGAATTGAACTCATCACTTTATGAATGCCAAAGCTCTTTTTGACCAATTGAGCCACTTCATGACGGTTGTTATTTTGAGTAATTAAAAATTGATAATTGTAGCAAAAAATTGGTTTGAATGTGATTTATGTTATTATTGTTTTTTTTTTTTATAGAGAAGTTAGAGACAATTGCTTGTTTGGATGTAAATTTAAAACTAATAGTTATTTGAAGTAGTTAAAAAAAGTTTGATTAAAAATGAATGGTTAAAATGAGTTATTTTAAAGAGTAATACTTATTTAAGGGTGAGTAAGTATTCTAGAACCACATATTTTTACTTTTAAAAAAAAAATAATAATAACTTTAATTGATAGAGAGCAAAATGCAAAAAAGTTAAAACATGTGGTTTTAAGAGTATCCACCCTTAAATAACTATTGCTCTATTTTAAAAGTTAGAAATGAATAATTAAAATGAAATAATTAGAAATGAAAATTTATTTTGAATAGTTATAAATAAATAATTAAAAATGAATTTTTAGAAATGAAGAATTATTTTAATTAATAAAAAAAATTATCTTAAATAATTACAAAAATTCCTTTTTTGAATATAATTTTTTAAAAAAATATTTAGTAAGTCCTTGTACTAAATCTCCATAAATATAGCAAACATTAGGCTGTGAAAGTGACACATGGCAGTCATGCCATGAAGTGGGAGAGATGGCAAATGATTCTGTTCTTGTCAAAGGTTTGTTATGTTTATCCATAAATTGAAACAGATCTAAGTGTCCACTTTCTGATAACAGTATAAGAACTGTTTGTATCGGTGTGGTGATGTGGTTTTCTTCATTTTTTTTAAGCCACATACTTACTATTCAATTTCATTATTAGCTGATTGTGATTTCAAAACTATCAAATATTGTAGAATAACATAGTAAAACAAAATACATATTTTTATTTATAGATTATATATATTTAATCATCATGGAGTAGATCATGAAGTGACTCGAGCGGTAAAAAAAGAGTCTTGAGATACTTACGGTAATGAGTTCAATTCATAGTATCACTTACCTAAAAATTAATTTCCTACGAATTTTCAACAATATGTCTCGTGACATTAGTTATTATGCGCGCAAGCTCACCCGAACAGTCGTAGATAAAAAAAAAAAAAAAAAAAAAAATATATATATATATATCTTTAAATCCTCAACTGTATTGAAAAAATACAAAAACTTCATTCATTAGAAATATTAAAGTATCATTTTTGTATTTAGTAGATACTATATCCCAGTTAGAATTTGGAGCAAAGTGTTTTATGTACAACTTAATAACCAAGAAATTACATGTTCGAAACTCCTATCCAAAATATTATTAAACTAAAAAAAAAAAAATACTAAATGTTTACTAAGTTTTGTATTTTTATTTCTGTATCCTATCTCTATTTTTTTTAAAGTGTCAATATGTTAGAGGTTCCAATCATCCATCTTCAAAATGAAAATTTGTGTTTTTATCTACTTGTTAACAATGTATAATTAACCGGCACATTTTTTAAGTTTATGAACATGACAAACATGAGAGTTCATGAATTGAATATTTACCTCATTTCTTTGTCATAGGAAATCAAGATGGATTCATGGAATCCCCATATTTGGATTGGATTACATACATGATATTTATAGTTTTTTTTTTTTTTTATTATTATTATTATTATTATTTAAGTAAATAGTTATAGAAACCATCTTATTATTTACTATGTCAAAAACAAAAATATTTTATACTTTTATTTATATGGCATGACGAAAGGTTAATAAAGGGGTTGGCTGTTCCTCAAAATATAAATAAATAAATGGGTTAGCTGCAAGAGGACAAAAATTTATAGGTTTTTTTTTTGTTTAACAACAATTTTGAATGGGGGTGTTTGTTATATTTAAGGAGATTGAATATTTACTGACTATTCCCTTAAAAACTATATTCAAATGAATTTTTGTAATTACTCAAAATAACTCTTTATTTTTATTATTAAAAATAACTATTCATTTCTAATAATTCATTTATAACTACTCAATATGACTCTTTATTTTCAAATCATTCATTTTTAATTAATCAAAATAACTCATTTTTAACTTCTCATTTTTAATCATCTTTTTTAACTATTCAAAATAACTATTCATTTCAAATTTACATCCAAACAAGATTTTCACTCTAACTCTTCTACAAAAAAAATCACGTTTAAACGAATTTTCGGCTATAACTCTCAATTTTTAATTATTCAAAATAACTCTTCGTCAAAATCTCATCCAAACACCTTCTAAAGAAGAATTTCAAACGGACACTTTCTTAATTGAAGATACATATTAATTATTGTTTATCTATGGATCAATCCAGCCAAACTCAGGGTTAGAAGGAAAACGGAATTTAAGAAGAAACCTGGGAAGAAAGATAGAGAAAAAAGGAAAATTGGCCATTTAAAAAAATTTAATTGAAGTTCTTTTTTAACAAAAATGAGAAAATAAAATAAAAATGATTTATAATTTTGATTCCTCGTTCATTGCATCAGGTCCGAGGCATGACTTCCCAGTCAATCAGGACAAATTTAAAAAAGGAAAATAATAATAATAATAATATAATTATTTAAAAATTGACCAATAGAAAACAGAAAGCATGGAAAAATGGGACCAGAGGAATCTCTCCTTCTTTTCTTTTCTTTTTTAATTTTATTTTCTACAATATTTAAATTCCCTCGATAATTGTATCTTTCTTTTAGTTTATTTTATTATTTGTAGTATATACTTAAAAAAGATTGGAATGTAAAAAAATGGTGTGTGATCCTTAGAAGTTGGTGATTGTATGTGTGGAACATGGGGAAGACAAAGGTTATGGTTGGTCATTTTCAGCTTAGAAGAGGAGACACAAAATCTCAACTTGATACCATTTGCCTTCAAGGGAAGATCTGCTTGGTTCATGGGATATATATATATATATATATATATATATATATATATATAATACATATATATACATATATAAAGACTTTGGGGTTTTGGGATCTGAAATCAATTACAAAGTTTTGAAGTTGTAGGCAATGCATTTGCTTGTCTCAAATCATTCTTTAGGTTTATAATATCTTATTCTTGGTCAATGTTCTGATTTTATGATAAAAGAAACTACTTTTAAGGATGGAATATTTAGATTTTCTTTTCTTTCTTAAGAAGTTGGGCTCATGGGTAAAATAATGAATTTAAAGGGGGTGTTTGGGCAAGGAGGTGATTATTAGGGATTGAAAACACAAGGTAGAAAATTCTTAACGTGAAGAATAATTATATGTGTTTGAGATAAATACAATTGTTATGGGAGAACCGTCGTTACTTGCATTTGGGGGGCAAGAAATGATTATGGAGAAATTGTTGGTTGTGTTCATGGTAGAGAGAATGATTATGGAAATAAAATATTGGTTATGAGAGGAATAAAAAGTGATTATGAAGAGAATGAAAATAGATTATAGAGTGAATGATGATTATGAGAATAATGATTATTGGTTGTCTAAACGCAAATTCTTACTCATCTCCATAGATCTCTTTGCCACCAAGAGTAAGTACTTTTTGTATTGAGAATGAATATCATTGCATAATTATCATTCTCTTTTATAGGAAATTGATTTCCATTCCCTAAACCAAACATTTCAAGAGAAAGTGAGAACAAAAACTTAAGGGGAAAAAAAAAGGGCTCAAACCAAACATGACCTCATTATTATGACAAAAACTACATAGTGGAAAAAGGGTAAAAGAGAGAAAAAGTGAGGAGAATAGCATTGATGCTTTGAGCTCTCCTTTTTTTCAACTGAACCTTCTTATTCTCTTCTTGCAGCAATGTTCATGGCAGTTTCTACACTGTATAATGCTGTTGAATTGTATCAATATCCAACCCTTTAAGTTTCACTACTGATTCAACATGACCCTTTAAAGTGTTTAGCTCCCTAAGCCTGTAACAAAAAACAAAACAAAAATGTTATAGGTCAGTGAAATTCTTGTGTAGATTTTGATTGTTAGTATCATGTAGATAATCTTGTGTTACCTAGCAATCTCTGCTCGCCTCTTGGCCTGCTCGGCGATTTCGGAAAGCTCTCTGTAGCTATTCTTTTCAAGGAAGATACTAGTTTTTTCTGGGGCTGGTTGGAGGCCATGTAATGTTCTTTGAGTAGCAGCCCATTGAGCTTCTCTTTCATTCTTTCCATAGTTGTTCTTTGTCGTAAAGGCGGTCTGGTTGCAATTCGATTCAGTTAGCAAAAAGGCAATGAGTGTTAGAGCTAGGCATTCTTAAGGCAAAAGGGTGTAGAATAACTTAGAACTATACCTTGTTATCTAGCAAGTTAAGCCAAGCTTTGCCACTTAAGATATATCGAATTGCAAATTTGATGAAGTCTAATGGAATGTAGAAAATAACACTGTAAATCCAAACTACACCAGCCCATCCCCATCCAACTCCTTTGATCTTTGCAAATCCCCAATTTGCATATACTGCTATGAGTGTTGCAACCTGAAATTCAAACAGTCATTTAACATAATGGATTTACCTTCACATTTTAGTTTAATGTTGTAGTGTAAGCGTTAGAGATGCATTTGAACTATGTTGTCCTACGATTACCTAGTCGAAATATGTAATTTGGTTTATATTTTCGTATTGAGTTTTTATGTATTGGACTGATTTTATGAGAGTGCACTATATAAACTCTCTTAAAATCCTAGCCTCGTTTATCCAAGCATGTGTATTCTTATCTCTTTGATAAAACGGTTTCTCACCTCTACTCATGCACGTAGCTAACACAACATTAGTGAACAACGTAAATCCTTGTGTTTTGCCTCGCGTTTTCTTTATTTTCTTGATTGGTTCTTCAGTTTATTCATAACAGTAGGGGCCAAACAGGATTAATACTTGAAACATTTTTTCCTTACCAATTGTGCAATCATGAAAGCAGCCATCAATAACAAGCCAGGTCGTTCGACGTAGGACCAGCTTCGAGATCGAGTCACGAATATCAAAGCCTGACTGACAATACTCACTTGTAGGTATAGAGCAGCCATCATTTCTTTAGGACTGTCCTTAATTGATCTTACACCAAATTTCTCCTGCATTGTAACATCATTTGATTAATACTAGACTAAAATCGGGGTCCGAGGAAGAAGAATTGAAAAGAATCCTACTGGGAAGAAGTCTGATTCTTTCATTATCCAGAAGAATATTACTGTCATCAATGCTAAGTAACCTCCAAGCATAACACCAGTAGCAAAGATCTCTTTTAATTTCCAGCTATCAGGTAATGGAGATGGCTTCACTCTGTCTTTTGAGATGGTCATGATTGTACCTGTATGAGGAATGGTTCGAGAGATTAGTAAACAAATCGAAATCGAGTAAGTATCAAACGCGTATTTAGTGACAGAATACTAACCATCATTTAGAATGGCAATGATCAAAACCATGAATGGAGAGAAGTCAAACTTCCATATGAGGGCAATAAGCATGAAACCAAACTGTTTGTTGGCAATTATAAGCAAAAATACATCAACTAAAGTCCATTATAGAGATGGTATAAAAATACAAGCACAAACGCGTAAGGTTACGTACCACGATACGTATTGTGATTGAAACTGCATAAATCTGCAAAAAGGAACAAGAAGTGAATTGATTAGATGAAATCATAAGAGATAAATGGCTAATTTTGTAGGGTGTGGAAGACTGACAGTGTAATTCTTCATTCTTTGGAAGATAGCTCTACTTGTAAGGACAGCACTTATGATAACACTCAAGCCTGGCTCTGTGAGAACAATATCAGAAGCACCTCGAGCAGCATCAGTAGCATCGGCAACTGCTATCCCGATGTCGGCCTTCTTCAATGCAGGGGCATCATTTACACCGTCTCCAGTCATTCCACAAATATGTTTTCTCTCTTGCAACTTCCTCACGATCTCGTACTTGTGCTCTAAGCATTCAAGAATGGAGATTTTAGACTACATGGTTATACAAATGGAACTTTCATATGAGTCTATATCAGTTAGTTGTGATTGAAAATCAATCTCACCAGGAAAAACTCCAGCAAATCCATCTGCCGTTTCAATTAACTCTTCTATAGGAAGGCCTGCAATGCTTTCATCCTTGTGTTGTCCAAGTAATGATGCGGATGGATACATGTTCGTCCCCATTCCAAGTCGCCGACCGGTCTCTTTGGCAATGGCAAGCTGATCGCCTACATTATCGTTCAACATGGAACAGTTAGAGATAAGAGATAAAACTATATTAAGATATATGTTAAGATATGCCTTGAACTGTTTAATGCCCTATGATTACTTAGTCGGGGGTCTCGCTGCTCGGTCAGCGAGCGGGGTCTTGCTACGAGAGTGCCTAAACGAAATATGTAATCCTATTTCTATTTTTCGTATATGGGCTTTTATGTATTTGGGTTTTATCTGCAATAAAGTTTAATGAGAGTACACTATATAAACTCAAACTAAACCCTAGCTCCCACAATTGACATTCTCTATTTTCGACCTTTTCTTAATAAAACCATTCCCCCTCTCTGCCCGCGGAGTAGCTAACACACCGTTAGTGAACTACATAAATTGTGTGTTCTTCTCTTTTACGTTTTCTCTATATTTTCTATTGATTGTTGACTGTCATTTTCATAACAATATAATAGAATAAGTTGAATTACCAGTAATCATCTTGACATTTACACCTAAATCAAGAGCTCTTTTGATGGTTTCTCCACTGTCATGCCTTGGAGGATCAAATAAAGGCAATAAACCAACAAACTGCCATGGACTCCCAGGACTTTCTTTTCTTTTCTCAGGTACTTCCTGAAGCAATGTTACATAACAATGATGAGACAAACTTCTCATATTAAGTTTAAAACAGATTCATCGAACACTAATTAAGACCTGTCTCCCGACAGCCAACGAGCGAAGACCGCGTTCGGCAAATTTGTCAATAACAGCATGAGCCTTCTTCTTGACATCCTCCTTGCAATTGCAAAGCGTTAAGATCTGTGTGTGGAAATTTATCGTAAGAAAACAACAATAGGTTAGTACACATTCGACCGGTTCGACGATTTTCAATGAAGCATACTGAGAGGAAAGTTGAAATTACCTGCTCTGGAGCACCCTTGCTTGTTCGATGCCAATTACCATCCGAATCAACATAAGTTAATGCAGTTCTCTTATCCACAGGATTGAAGGGGAAGAAATGCACTTCTCTTATGCCTGCTCGTGCCTACATCGTTACGAACACGATGAATACAGAGTATATATCGTTATACCGAAGCAAACACTAACAATGAGGAAGAAGAAAGCTACCTCCTTAGGATCAGCTAGCATTCCTACAATAGCCGCATCGATCGCATCTTGATTTTCAGTTCGAGAAGCTCTTGCAGCAAGCAATATCACATGTTGTTTATCAACACCCTTGGCAAAAACCTCAACCAAATTCACATCAACACTAAGCTTGTTTAGAGTTAATGTTCCAGTTTTATCACTGCAAAGGACATCCATCCCAGCCAGCTCCTCAATGGCAGTCATACGCTTCGTGATGGCGCCTTGTTGGGATAGCTTGTGAGATCCAATAGCCATTGTAACTGACAAAACGGTCGGCATGGCAATTGGTATTCCACCGATCAAGAGAACGAGAAGATTGTCGATTCCATCACGGTATTTACGGCGTTGAATCGGGTACATGACAATGATCTCAATCAGCATTCCTAGAGCAATGGAACAAATACAAAAGTTCCCAATTGCTGTCAGCACCTTTTGGAAGTGGCCAACTTGGTGTGTGCTGTCTACAAGATGTGCTGCTTTTCCAAAGAAAGTATGAACACCAGTGGCAATGACAACAGCTTCGATTTCCCCTTGCTTGCAAGTCGAACCAGAGAAGATTTCGTCGCCGGGATTTTTCGTAACAGGAAGTGATTCTCCTGTCAATGCAGATTGATCGACTTTTAAAGGATCGCCCTCGAGAAGCCGAGCATCCGCAGGGATAATATCTCCCAACTTTACACTAACTATATCTCCTGGAACCAAAATTGCAGCATCCTGCTCACTCCATTTTCCATCCCTGAGTACCTGCAAATGAAAATTCACCCCTATGTAAAGCTTCAACTTCAAGTGCTAAAACAAGATTGCCCCAACTTCCCAAGACACATGAAATTCAAGGATCAAGCTATGAAGCATTTAATGGACTCACAAATATAATCTTTAGATTCACACTTTGTCCAATCACCTTAGTTTTTGGGGCAATTACGGCATTGAGTTGCCTTGAACTATGTTGACCTACAATTACTTAGTCATAGGTCTAGTTCTGTTGCCCTACAAAGCTTCTGGTGGGGACTCAGGGGCAACGCCTCCCAAAACCTAGTTGAAATATGTAATCGGGTTTTTACTTTCGTGTTGGACATTTTTATGTATTCTGGGCCAAATGTTATATTAGAGTTTTATGAGAGTACGCTATATATACTCTCTTAAAGCTCACCCCACTTTTGACCAAGCATTTGATTGTTTCTCTCCTCTATTTGTAAATATAGTTAACACACCATTAGTGAATCACGTACATCACTATGTTTTGTCTCGCATTTCTTTATTTGATTATGGTTTTGATTATTCATAACACAAAGATCAAGTTTTGAAGCATTTACACAAGTATGTGAACAATAAGGCATTAATGAATACTTTGTCCAATCACCTTAGTTTTTGGGGCAAGGCCAGCCATGAGAGCAGCAGCAGCATTACCAGCATTATTTTCTTCAATGAAACTAATTGTGGAGTTAATTACCAACAAACATATAATTCCCACAAAATCTTCCCAATCTGGTGGCTTTCCACCACCATTTGCCAAAGCAATTGCCATCACAGCTGCAGCTTCCATAACCCATGACAAGGGATTCCACATGAACCCTAAAAACTTTAGTATTTTGCTTTCCTGTTCAAATCCAATTTTTTCACTATCAATACTACCAAACATGACACTTTTCAAAATAAAATTCCATGCAAGAAAAATACCTTTTTTTCTTCTAATTTGTTGGGACCAAATAACTGGAGTCTGTTTTCTCCTTCCTGAGTTGATAGACCTTCTGGGCCACATTTCAATTGCTCAAACACTTCAGCAATGGGAACTTTCTCCTGTAAATTTTATTATTTTTAGACTCCTTATTACCAAAAACTATGTATGGCAGAGGATGAACTTCACAAAAAAACAAAAAATAAATAAAAGAAAAAAAAGCCATTTGAATCTTTAAAATTCTTTTTTTTTTTTTGTCAATTTTGATTTTGAATTTCTTTTTTCAAAACTTGAAACTCATGAAGCATTATTTATTGGTTTTATTTAAAAAAAAAAAATCAAAAATATTTTAAACACTTAATTTTTTATTTTAGTTTTTTTTTTTTTGAAATAGTTTATTAAATAGTGAGAACATGTCTACGTTGATGTAGAATCCTAACAAGGTTTATAAACATTCTATATAGGAGGTTTTTTATGAGTGAAAAAAAAAATCCTCAAATTTAAAATTTTTAAAAAATAACAGTAATGTAAAAATTAATTCAATATACAAAATCGATATATTTCAATTAAATAGAAATAAGTTATCACTTTATTCTCTAAAAAATAAAAAACAAATAAGCTCTTCACTTTTGAGAAATTGATTTTATTTAAATGTATTTTTTAATATATATTAAGTGTGAGGAACCACAAATCCTACTTAAAGAGTGTTACTACTCTCATTTATTTTAGAGTCAATTATTAATTTTTAGAATTAAATTATGCACGTGATATTGAACTAAACTATCACCAAACAATAAAATTATTACGTCATCGACCCTTTTGATTTTATTGAAACATTTTAATTTATATCAATCATCAATAGGTTTCATTCAATTAAGTTGCAATGGTCATCTTCACTCATCTTTTTTAGTACTCCATGAAATAAAATAAGTTAAATTTAAATGAGTATGCGTGTTAGGGGTGCAACATAAAATCGAAAAATCAAACCGAACCAATCCAATCGAATGGATCGGATTGATTTTTTAGCACAAAATTGGATATATCGATTTGTAATTTGAAAAACCGAAAATATTGGATCGGTTCCGATTTTTCGTTTTAAAAAATCAATAAAACCGATCCAAACCGATGTATACATCTATATATTTTTTGAGATTACAAATAAATATATATATATTGTCAATAAATCATATAAAGTCATCTTCCTTTCATTATTTTCAAGATTTTCTAAAGGGTTCGAAAATTTTCTTAATTTCCTCCCATTTGAAGTAAAAAACAACCTTAAATCATTTTTAATAAGTTCAAAAATACTTCTGACATTTAAAAATATTGTTGTTTATGAGATTTTTTTGTGAAAAATATTTTTGGTATATTAAAAAAATTGGACATCGGATCGAAACCAAAACTAAACCGAACCAATTGAAAATCGAACCAATGGTTCTATCTTTTATTGGACATTAGATCAGATTAATTTTTTGAAAACCAAATATATCGATCGGTTATCGATTTGATACAAAACCGATAAAAACCAAACTGAAATTACCATAATGCGTGTTGCCTGATAACTAGTAAATGCTTTTACACATCAGCTATGCTATAATGACTCTTTCCAATCATTTTCCCTTTTTTTTTTATTAATTTATTATGAGGAATCACAAAAGATGTAATTTTTTTAGTGGTCTATTTTTCAAAAAAATAAAAAATAAAAATATTGTTATCTATTTTAATTATAATATTTTTTTAGAAATATTTTATATAGTAAAATTTTAGATTTTTTTTTTATATAGTTCGATTACATCTTTCTAATGTTGAAAAGTATTTACTATATTCATTAAAAATTATATTAATTGAAAATTATTTGTGACATTGGTTAAATATTATATGTGCGCTAATTAAAGGTTATCTGTACCGATCAAAGTCATCAAATCCATGGTATTTTTTCAACTTTTCTACGTTAATTTTTTGCTATACACAAATTTATTTAAAAAGTTATTATTTTATAATTTTTTTATTATTATACCAGAAAAATCTCATTTATTTTGCAACATATTTAAAATATTTTTTTAAAACTTATATAATAAGAATAATGTTTTTTTTTTTAAGATAAACCTATATAATAATAATTATTATAATTCTAATAAGTAAATAGTACTTCAATAATATCATATATTAGTTACACATCTTGGCCTTCGAGTCTCAATTGTGGTTATTAAAAAAACAATAATAATAATAATAATAATAATAATAATAATAATAATAACTAAGCACAATGATGATATTGCAAAATAAAAAAGGTTCTATATATCATCATAAAAAAAGGTTCTATTTGGAACCGGTAAGAGGTATATACCGGTAAAAAAAACATCCGGTACACAGGTAATATCTTATTCTATTACTATATATTATCGGTACAGTAACATCCCGTACCATATGCTAACGGGGTTTATTTTTTTTCTATTTATTTTATACAAAGTCTATCATATATATATATATATATATCCCAAATAATTTCATTTTTATAATTCAAGATAAGAGACATATCACGTCATTGAATTAAAAATAAATAAAACACTTTCGAAGTATGGGATTAATTGTTAGAACAAACAAAATTATTGCAGAAAGGGCATTGAAATGGTATTTGTTTTTTAGTACGAAAAAAGTTATTTAGAATGTCACTGGTGTTTACACTAATTTTGATGATTTTTTTTTTTTTTTTTGAAAATTGGGAAATTTGAGCTTCGCTCCTTTATACCCGGGACACCTCTGGCCCGTCCCTAAACTGTGTTACCGGAATACTTCGAAGGGTATTCTAGTTTAAGCGCTTTCCAACAGTCTCGAACTAAGAATCTCTCAAGGAAGCGTGCCTTGAAGTCTTTGCCTTCAACTTCTGGGTTGTCCCTTGGTTTATCAAATAATAAGTTTTTTACTATCGTAATTTTTAACTATAAATTTGCATGTACTAAAAACACTAGGATTAGTGGACGCGCGCACAAATTGGCATGGACGTCACGGATATAAAAAAGAAAAGAATTAGAGGATTTTTCACTAGCAGTAAAAAAAAAAAAACAAACTATTCAAAAAAATATTTTATCTAAAAAAAAAAAAAATAGTTAATAAATTTCTGAAAAACGAAAAAAAAAAAGAATTAGGATATATTTTTTTGAGATAAATTACTCATTTTAATATAGATGTGTACAACGTGGAACGAACTTTATTGCACAGAAACCACAATTACATAATTTTCGTATTATTTAATGCATGCAAGATATATGATGATGATGATGATGATGCTTTTATTCAAAGATTACAATAATTTCACAGTTTAAGTAAAGAAAAAACAATTAGATGAAGATATAAGATGGTGAATCAAAGAAATAATAGCTTGGACGGAATCAGAAACAAGCAGTAAATTAATTAGGAATTAACTTTGAGATTAGGATCCCTAATAGAAGGGATTAACACGTACCAGGTCCACAGTTTCGTTCTTGATTTCCTCGAGACTGAGTTTTCCCGCCATTTTTCTAAACTTTGAACTTCTTCTTCTTCTTCTTCTTCAGCGATTGATTAATTAACAGAGACGAGTTTAATTAATATACTTAGTTTTGATTCGAAAAGAATTGAAAATTCATTTAAGAACTTAAATGAGAGATTAAGAGAATATATATATTTATCACTAGAATTTATGGAGGTTGTGATTTCTTCTCTGCACCCTGCCTCTTTTTATAGTACACTACGCCTACTCACACTTTAATTCCCACTTTATTTTTTATTTTTTATTTTTATTATTTTTAATTTTGAGTCTAGTGACTGCGAGGAAATGGCATATGGATTTTCCTTTTTCTTTTTTTTTTAATTAAACCATCTTTGGTGAATTTGGTCTTCAAAATCAATTGTGAATTTGTATTTTATTGGGACGAATTATCCTGCAAAACAAAGAATAAACTAAACACTTGTTTTGAGCAAACAAAGTTGTCCCACATCGCTAATATAAGGGAAAGATCTTGTGTATATAAGGAGGGGACAACACCTCCATTGATACGAGGCCTTTTGGGAGATGCCCAAAAACAAAGCCATGAGGGGTGATTCCCAAAGTGGACAATATCATATTAATGTGGAGGTTTGTGGTTGTTTGTTGTCCCTAACAAGTGGTATCAGAGCTCAGGCTTTTGACTTAGCGATGTGGGTGAAGACTCTCGATGTAAAACAAAGGAGGGGCGAGTCTCATATGGCTCGATGTACTTTGTTCAAAGGGAGGTCTCCTGGTATAGACAAAGTCGATAAGGTTCGAAGGGTTCGAAGTGTACTTTGTTTGAGGGGAGGATTGTTGAGCAAACAAAGTTGTCCCACATCGCTAATATAAGGGGAAGATCTTGTGTATCTAAGGAGGGGATAACAGCAAACAAAGTTGTCCCACATCGCTAATATAAGGGGAAGATCTTGTGTATATAAGGAGGGGATAAGGGGTGATTCCCAAAGTGGACAATATCATATCAATGTGGAGGTTTGTGGTTGTTTGTTGTCCCTAACAACTTGTGTGTGAGCCACGTGGCTTTCGATGTGTAGACTAAGATTGCAAACACTAAGAGGGTGGTAATTTCTAGGGTTTCAAGAGCTTACATCTTTTATCTTTTTTTTGACTTTTTATAGGAGGTTATGCATGATCTTTTCCTCTTTCCTTTTCCTCAACGAATTAAGGACTCATCGAGTTAAAAAAGACCAGGTAGCAATGCCAAATAAGGCCTACTTTTGATGTACATTTGGGATCAGGCGAGTGTTTGTTGATCTCTTCTGCGGCCTGGAATCCTCTTGAGGCTTGAACCCACTCGTGACTCGGGGTTGGGTCAAGCCTAGCTCGATTTCATGTGGGTCCGAGCCTTCACCGTTTTAGGTTTGGGCCTTTCTTGGGGTCTTACACTCTCTTTGCCTGTTTTGGACTTCTGGTTATACCTTCTTGGCTCGAGGTGTTCTTGCAGGCCATGCTAGACTTATATCTAGTACTTTCTGTTATTATCCAATAAGTTCTTTTAACAAACTACATGTTCGAATCTTTCGATCTTCGAATGTTGTTGAATTCCATAACAACATTTTTAATTAATATTTTCTGTTATTATCTAATAAGTTATTTCTGATCTATTTTTATAAATTCCAGAACTTTTTTTTTTATACACTTCTCGCACAAAACCATGAAATGAAAAAGAAAGAAATATGATACATTTTGGGACTGGATTTAGAATTTATATATTAATATTATTTTTTAAATATTATATTTGAAATGTGTCAATTTTTGTTTCAATTCTTAGGGTTTTTTTGTTATTATTATTATTATTATTATAAAGAATATGGCTTAACTTTAGTTGGTCATTTAATATAAAACTTTGATATATATAATTTACAAGTCAAAATCGCCATTACTAAAAGAACTTGACATCATTTTCTTAAAATAAAAAGATAGAAGTTTTCTCTTCTATCTTCATTTCCGCATTTATCTCTCCAACTTTTTTTTTTTTTTTTTTTGAGTTTAAGTTAGGGGAGTAGACTACAAACCTTATAAAGAGGATACTACTATGTATACCGATTCTCGGAATCGAACTCGTGATCATGGTGTTTAAACTGGATTACCACCAAACAATAAAATCATCAGGCCACCATTGAGTATGTGAATGATATAGTTTGTTGAAAGACATCATGAACTTCGAATTTAATAATATTTTATCTTAGCCAAAACATGCATAATATAAGGTTTCTATAGATTAATTATATAAAATAACTTATACAATGGCCATATATTAAAGTACAAGTACAGCAATGGAAGATTTATAGTCAAAATCCAAACAATATATTTAAATTTTAAAAAAATCTTAACAAATTTTGAATAATAAATATATTTGAATTGTTTTTTCTTTTGCATAAAACCTTTGTCTTATTTTTGGTTAATTATATGGGCGATTCCTATACTAATTTGAACTTTCATTTCCTCTCTCAAACCAGCGAGATCATAAGTAGTAATTGAAGAAATACATCCCCTCTTTCTTTTTACAAAAGCATTCAAACTTCTTGATCATCAAATGTATATTTATAGAGTTAAAACATAAGTTTTATTGAATAAATTGCCTTTAAAATTAATTTAGAAGATAAATTAAAAAAATATTAGAGGAACTGACAAAAACAACCCGTTTGTAAACAATATACAACATTAGATTTAAAAAAAAAACTATTTAAAAAAAAAAAAGATTTTTTAAATTTTAGGGCAGCGTGATCGAATAACTACAAAACGCATGGCGTGGTCTTGTCTTTCTTCTTTGGGATTGTCAACTTAACAAAAAATTGTTATTTCAAAAAACTAATAAATGAACAACTATTCTTTATTAGAAAATTTTATATTCATTGCATAGTTCAACATTTTAATGAACATGACTGAAATGATCGATGAGGTGTTGATTTATTTCATTGGTTGTAATTCAATTTAATTCAATAATTATCTATTCGATCTTGAAAATCATATTTATCTATCATCTTATTTGATAACAATAATATCTTTTACTTAAACTTTGTAGTGCTCCCTCCAATTTGAATTCAAAATATATGGGGTTTGAATTCTCAACCAATGATTATATTCTATTTATAATTTTTTTAATAAAAACAAAAATCAAGCTTGCTTCTCTATTTGAAATTTGGTTAGAACTTTAAATTTATTTTTAAAAAAATGAAAATCAAACTCAAATTGGTTACAAATCAACCTAAATATTGTAATTAATTTATGTGGATAAATAATGAATTATTGAGGTGTATCTTTCTTGTATATATGCAATGATATTTAAAAACAACTTAGCTAATGAATTATTGAGGTGTATCTTTATTTGAATTGTATACCTTAAGTACTTATACATTACCGATTTTAGTTTTTAAATTATTTAGTCTTGACTTTTATACAAATGTTACTTCACTAGATCCAAATTGATTTTTACTTAGTATTTTGTGGGCAGCATTAAGATGAGTGGTAAACGTAAATCTATTTAATAATTGATTTATTTTTGGAGAAAATGACTAGTTATTATAAAATAGTGACAATTAAGAATAAATGATGATCAATGTATTCAGTCTTAACTTTAATTTTCTATAGATGAATCGAATAATATTCAACCACCCTCATTTATAATTACTATTTTTTTTTTTTTTGAAAAGAATATAACTAATAGTTATTATAATATACTAATGGAAGTTAGACTGAGTGTATGTATTTATAACTAGTAAGGAAATTAATAGTCTCATTAATTTACTCAATTAGTATTATAAAAATATAAATTTCAATTTAATACGTTTATTGTTCACCAGTTTTCATATATCATATTTTTATACACGACTTACACAATATGTAATAATTACCTTTTTTATATATATAATTATCTTTTTTATCCTCCCCACGATGTATGAAGTCACTATAAATAATAATGCAAATATTTAAATCAAAGTCAACTGAAAAATGATGTACAAGTTTTTTTTTTAAAAAAAAAGAAAGAAAGAAAATGATCGACAAGTTTTTAAGTATTTAAAATATTTATTTATTGGAAAGTTGACATTAGAAAACTAATTAAGTTGTAATAAGTTAATAACTCGCCTAACCTAAGAAGATAAACATCGATGTCAATCTCAGTAGCATTGACTTGACTTAATTTTCTAAGATAAAACTATAATTTAATTAAAATTTAGTACATAAATTAATTAAAATGCACAAGATGTGCCTTTAGGCATGCAAGTTTTCTTGCTGGGTGATGTGCCATTTCTTGTTTCATTTAAATAAATAAATGGAATTGAATTTTGAGTCCCAAACAGATTTTTTCTCCAAAAAAAAAAAAGAAAGAAAGAAAGAAAGAAAATAAAAGAAAAGAAAAATGTCAAGTGAGACAAAAACAACCTAAATTTTAATCAGTTTTTTTTTTTTTTTTTTTCCTATTTTAAGAGAGGATGAAGGGACTTAAACAACAAGTTCATAATTATTTACATATTTTGGTATATTGATTGAAATTCATAATTATAACATAGTTAGTATACAAATGAGTTACATTAATTATTTTTGTGAATTTAAATAACTCTTTAAAGAAAATGAATGAATAAAAATAAATTTAAATTTTAAAAATAAAATACGAAAAGTTAATTGGTTATCAAACAAAGCATCGGGGTTCTTTTGTAAAATGAGCATTTTTCTTTA
>JBBMKA010000009.1:11278690-11317636 GCA_037833695.1 Sechiopsis laciniata | reverse complement strand
AAGAAACAAGAAATAGTTACCAAACAAATTTTGTTTCTGTTTCTTGATTTTTTGAGAAACAAGAAACAGAAACAGTTATCAAACACATTCTTGTTTCTTGTTCTAAGAAAACAAGAAACAAGAAACAAGAACTAAGAAACAAGAAACGAGAAACATTTACCAAACAAGCCCTAACTTTCTCTAAATCATATGAATCAAAATTAAAAAATCATCTCTATGATTGGATGAAGTTCTTTATAAATAATATATGTTTTGTTTGATAAACTGCATAAATAGTTCTGATCATAATGTGTATTTACAAAAGTTTTATTAAATATAAGAATGAATGGGTAGGTGGTGCAACTTATTATATCTTCATTGGTGTTAGTACATTCTAAATATTAAAACATATAGACTAAAAATTTAGTATCTTGAAATAAAAAATTAAAAAAAATCAAAAATAAAAAATTGTAATTTGACCTAATATTTAATATTGGGTTTGTTTGTACTAATAAGTTAAAATATATGAATTAAAATCGGTACTTATGTACAAATGAATTTGATTGTTTTCTTTGACTACTCATCTTTATGGTATTTTCCATCTTTGTTAAAGAATGATTTTTTTAGTATGATAGGGAGAAGTGGATCAATAAATTCTATATAAAAGACACATTTATTCTCAAATAATATAAAAATTAAGTATCGATTTTCGTGTTAGAGTTGAAATTTAATCTCATAAAAACGACATTAAAAAATAAGCATATTATGATTTCTTTTTACATACATAAATGCTTTTGTCGTTATATACTTAATTATTTGTCGAATTCAAATAACTATTTTTGGAACCTACTCTCATTATTCAAGGCTAAACTATGAATTGAAGTAAAAAAAAAAATTAAACCTATGAATTGAACTGTCCCAAAAATAGAACCTTCTTTTTAACATTTACTTGTTGAAAAAAATAGTTATATTGTCCACTATTCATCATTAGATTGTTGAATACAAATTCAAAAAAATAAATATATAGATTGAAACTATATTATCTAATAAATGCTTTTCAAAAGTTTTGGGGACCATAAAAAAACATGTCATGTGATTTTTTTTTTCAACAATCAACAATTTCTTTTGACAATGAACACAAAAGTTTCTTAAACAAATTTGAAAAATTTAAAATAAAAGGTATGGTCTAATTGTGAGATGGAGAGAATATTTAAAGCAATTTATTTTAAAATTACATCCATCCTTTGCCTTCACATCCAAGAGAGATTAAGATATCAAATCACAATATCAACTCATTAACTACATAAATTCAAAGTCTAAACAAAAAAGATTATTCTATTCATTTTGGATAACATAACTATGGATAGGAAGAAAAATAATTAAAAATTAATCAAGAATCATTTTTTAAAAAACAAATAAAAATAAAATAAAATAGAAGTGAATTTTCAAATTAGGCCAGCCAATTAGAATAATTGACCAAAAAAAAAAAGTTGCTTTATTCAACAAAATGTTTCATGAATGGGAATGGTTCAAAATAAGATCCTAGGCTGTGGAAGTGACACGTGTCAAGCACCCCATCCAAGGAAGTGGGAGAGAGGGCAAGTCATTCCGTTCTTATCAAATGTTATGTGTTATCTAATCTAATTATCCACTTTGTGATGTGGTTTTGTTGATTATTTTCTTCATTTCAACCACTAAGAAATATTTGAGGATAATATTTGGTAAAAAAAGAAAAATCATTCACTATAAATTGAAAATGTCAAACAAGGCCTTAGAGCTCTAAAACATTTTTAATTCAAAGAGCTATATTAATTCGAATCAATGACTATCTTAACTATTAACTATCATGGAGTGATTTAAATGGTGAAAGAGGGTCTTGAAGTATTTAAAGTAATGAGTTCAATCCATGATAACCACTTGCTTATAAATGAATTTTCTACGAATTTTCTTGACATCCAAATGTTGTATGGTCAATAAGTATGTCTCGTAACATTAGTCGAGGTGCATACAAACTGGCCCGAACAATCACGAATATCTTAAAAAAAAGACTATCTAAATTATAAATAAAAAAAAGTCTTTGATACATTACCACTTTGTAGAGAAAATAAGTGAAAAAAAAAATGTTATTTAGAATAGGTTGAGCTTTTATATAGGTTAATTATGAAGTTTATTCATAGATTTTTAACTTTGTATTAGATATGTCGTTAAAATTTTTATTTCTATATGATATTTGAGGATATTTGTGATAACCATTTGATATATTTTTTAAGTTAATTAAGTTTTTTAGAGCTAATATTTTTTATATGAGCTTTTTTGTTTTCCAATCAACTTTCTACCACGTTTTCTAAACCCAAATTAAAATTTAAAAACTAAAAAAATAGTCACTTTTAAAATTGAAATTTAGCTTTAAAATTCGAATAAACATTGCAAAGAAATAGTAAGAAAGTGATGATCATATCATACTACCTTAAAGTATGACTTAAGGAGAGAATCATTTTTGAACGATTTTACCTTTAAGTTACACTTCAAATTACAAATTTGTCATTTCATTTTAATTATTCCATTTGAATAAATTGTGAATGTTTCAACCAATATTTAATGTTTTAATGTATCAAAAAATCGTGATCAAAGTTTTTTATCATTTATTTTGAAATATAAATGTATCTTTGATTTTAAGAAATATAAATATTTCACATTATTGTTTAATTTTAAATACAATTAATGATATGTTAAGCTTCTTTTCATATTCTCCCATCTTCTAAGCATATTTTATACTTATTTAAGCTTTGTTAATACACATTTAATGAAAATGTTAGAATATGAAAAACTTAGTCTCTCTATTCCTATAATTTAACATCTATCTGACTTTAATTATATTCAATGATAGAAAATAAAAGGTTTTGTATCTTTCATCACCTACAATTATATAGAGAGTTCTTCTCAAGATCTCTTTACAAACATTTTGTTATTTGTCATCTCTTATATCTAACTTTTCTTTTCTTTTTTTATTTATCATTTATCATACATAGTTGTCTTGCATTATAATTTTTGTTGGATTTCTTATAACCTAATCTTCATCTTTTTATATTTTTTTGTAGTGTTAAACCTTTGGAATTTAAGGCAAGACTTGAAGATTTACACGAAAGAAAATTGAAAGCGGTGTCCAAGTTAAATAAAACATGATTTAGAGCTTATGATTATCATTTGTCAAAAAGAAAAAAAAAAGGAAAAAGAAGATGACAACCCTCAAAAGAGAGAAGTGATATACTTCTTAATGAAATTTTATTACAATGGGGATCCAAGTTTTATTTTTAACAAACGGAAATCCAAGTTTTTTTTAGGAACGGGAATCTAAGTTCTTCCTTCTTAAAAGAAAAATTGAAAGTAGTGTCCAAGTTTTAGATAATCATAATTTAGGATTTAAAATTATTATTTGTCAAAGAAAAAGATGCGAACTTATTCTTTTAGGCTCGAATATATTTATATAGCAATGTTTTTGTTTGACTATGATTAGTAATAGTTATTTAAATCATTTAGATTATTTATTATTTATTATTATTTTTTTTAATGTTTTGATTCACTCTATGGATTATAGTTAACATGGTTTCTTTATACTAATTATCAAATTAAAATTTAAAATTAAAAAAAAAATGCTTGAACTAAAAAAGATTAGATTATACTTATAAAAATATAATTATTTGAAAAATTATTAGTATATATTTATTAGCACTACTAAAAAAAACATAAAAGAAACTTCAAACATCTTTTTTGCATTTTTTTGGGCATTATATTGTACTATTATTTTAAATCCACTAAAAGTATGAGTGTTAAATAAAGTGTTGATAATTTAGTTTTTTTAAAAAAAGGAAACGATAATTTAATTATAAACATTAATTCAATGAACAAAACAAGAAAACAAATACTCCATCTTCAAAGTTCAATGTTAACAAATTTATAATTATTGATAAAAATTTAAATTGTGGTACTAACAACTTTTAATTATAAATTTTCACGAAACACTTAAAAAATATATAAACTATATAAATATAAATGTAAATCTGAAACTTGAAACAGATGGTATCTTAAGAAAATAATAATGTTAGTTTTCAAAATTAAATATTTTAAATTAAAAGTGATTAAATACTAATCTTATTATTTTTATCTCTATCTTTTGTCTTTTACCATATTCGAAATAATTATAAAATGATTTCTTAAAAAAGACTAACATGAAAAATTATTTTTAGACTTTAATCTCTATTTATATATATTATAGTAATTTTGAATGGTAGTTTAAAAAGAAATAGTGAAAAAAAATTAAATCTTTTATAATCCTTATTTTTTAATTGTGAAATTATAAATCACAGAGGCTCGCATGCGGTACTTTGTTTGAGAGAGATTATTGGAAATACAAATAAAATATTGTAAAATTTCACATTAATTAAATAAAGAGGGTTTATAAGAAAAGATAAATATCTTCATTGGTATGAGATCTTTTGGAATATGCTCAAGAACAAATCCATGAAAGCTTATGTCCAAACAATATCATACCAATGTGGAGATCTGGATAGATTTGTCGTCATATAATAAAATGTATATTTATACCATATCCCAAATACATCCTTAAAAAATTAAAGAGTTATAACAAATATTATTTATAATTTTTTTTGAAAGTATTGAAGTAAAACATGAAAATTATAAAAATTCATTATTTCAAATAAAGAGCAATTTACTTTTTTCATTTTTATATTTTTATTATTCAAAATTTATTTATTTTATTAAATATTTAATACAATAAAATATAATTAGTATTATTATATATACTTATTAATATATCGAAACTTATATTTAATAATACCATTTTCGAGTTATAATAAAACATATATATATGTACTTACAAAAAGAAAATTCATATAATATCTAAAGAAAAAAAAATTCACGTGCAACGCACGTAAAAGTCTTCTAATAGATATAAAAAAACTATTAAAGTGAGTTAGCCCTTTGGACCCTAAAAATATCTATTAAATCTTTGAATTTTCAATTTTACTTCTAACAAATGGTAGCATATTATATACACTTTTTAGAAAAGATTCACAGATCACTAAAAATTTGAAAAAAAAAAAAAAAGAAAAGGATTTTGTCCTAATAAGACCCAAAGTTTTTCCGTTCTATATTTACTAGCATCACTTTTTTTTTTCTTTCTTTTTATTAGTTCAGGAACAACTTTGCAGTTAGCCTTTTATGTATCAACATTTAATAAAATTATATATCTTAAATGGGTGTTTCAATAGTAATAATAATAAAAAATAATAAATCTTAAATGGATGGAATAAAGAATATGCTTCCATCACTGGTCCTATTGAGGATATTTATCATTTTGTCTTTTCTCACATTCCTTTAAGAAATTATTATGGGTTCAAGGAATCCCTATATTTGGATTAGATTGCACACATGATAATTTTCCATATTCAAGATCTCTCGAATTTCATTAGTAAAAATACTAGATATCGATAAATTATTAGAATTTTTTTTTAGTTAAACTATAATTGAGGCCTTGTCGTTTAAAAACAAAAATTAAATAATAATTGAAGGCTTATATTCAAATTTATTATCTCTTAATTTTAATTATGAATATACATTTATTATAATTGAGCTATTACTGTGGTTGATTAGAAATATTCAAAATTATAGAAAAATATTGTTAAGCAACAATATTTTATTACAATCTATAAAAGCAAAAATTCAATGGACATTAGTGTAAAGTTTTTGACTAAAAAAATTATGAGTTTGAATCTCAACTCCAACTGTGGTTGAATTGGAGAAAAATATTATAGATTTCTAAGTTAAAAGTTGCCTTCAACTATATTTTAAGTCTCGTTTTATTTTAATTATATATCATCAAAGTATAAAATTTAGTCTACCTACTTCCAAAAATCTTAACAAAGTAATTTGTTAGTTAGAAGTTAACATCTTCTGAGTTGAATTTAATAAAAAGATTAAGAATTAAAAATAAAAAAAAATAAAAAAACTGTGGGAATATTTTTCAAAACTTATAGAGAAAAGGTTGCAGTTTTTTTTTTTTTTCAATTTTAAAAGTAATAAATTAACGTTAGAAACTAATTTTAAGTTTATAAAAAAAATAATAATAATAATGGAGAAACAAAATTAGAAAAGTGTTTCAATCGTACTTTTATTTATGACTTAATAAAAAGTTAGTTGTACTAAAAAAAATCAATAAAAAGTAGTTAAGTTTATTCATCTACACATCTTTTATGCATATTGAGTTAAGTTTTTGTTTGTAATAATTTTGAAATCTAAATCTAAATCTATATATATATATATATATATATATATATATATATATTTTGTAGAAAAAGCCAAATAATGTATTTTTCTTTTCCATCCTCCAACTTTATTTCAGAAAAAGAACAAAGCACCGAGTTTTTCTCCTTTGTGCTCAATCTACCATATTTTGTCAATAGATTTTGAAAATGAAATATATAACAAAAAAAGTATAGTTCATTATGGTCTATATAATTGAAAACTTAAAATAAAAAAAAAAGACTTTAGAGTAAATCAGAAGAAAATGAGATTAAAAAATAAAGGCATTTCATTAAATTTTCTAGAAAAATTCAGGCAATGTAAAATAAAAATTGACCTAATTGAAAGTTATACAGGGAAATTCAATTAATTTAGCCTATAAACTTTGTCCAATTGTATCCATTTTTATTACAACAAATTTACCTTAGACTTAATAAGTAGAGCAATATAAAATTTCAGATTTTAATAAGTGTTGCATTTGAACCTCTAATAATTATTTTTTCTCTCTAAATTTCATTAAAAAAAGTTTTTCTTAAGCGAATTATAAAACATTTGTACAATATGAAATTGACAAAGCTGCAGAAAAAAAGAAAAGAGATTAGTGTTTATTTTTTAAAACCTTAAACTCATTTTAAAGTCTAATAACATTTAATTTTTTTGGATAAAAGTTACGAACTTTCACAAAGTTATTTAACTCTTAATTTGTACATTGGTCAAGTTTATCTTTGTGCATTTTTAAAAATTCAAATTCATAAGTTGGTAAAGATTTTTACATTGTTTAACATTAAAATGAGTAGGTGAAGTCATTAAATTTAAACCAAGAATAAAAATAACAATAATTATTTAAGTTTTGAAAATTAGCAACCTCACATATTTAGGTCAAGATTATTTTTATTTCCCTCCAAAAAAAAAAAAAAAAACTTTAGCGTACTGATGAGAGGAAAGTTCCAACAAGAAATGGGCCAGTTTGGAAATAAATTAAAGTTCTTTTTTTAGGAAAGTGAAAAAGAAAAAAGAAAATTGGTTGGATCAATTTTGGTTCCTCGTTCATTGCATCAGGTTCGAGGTATGACTTACCAATCAATGTGGACAAATTTAAATTTAAAAAATATATAATAATATTATTTAAAGTTTGACCAATAAAAAACAGAAAAGCATGGGAAAATGGGACCAGAGGAATCTCTTAATTTTTATTATTAATATTTTATTTTTCCATTTTTAATTTGAGTTGGGACCAAAGCTTATCACTTCTGGATCCAATACCTCATCCTCCATTTTCTTACAATATCCCATCACACACGTTGTCTTCATGTCTTTTTTTTTTTTTTTTTTTTTTTTTTTTCTGTTTCTTTTTTAATAATTTGTTCAATTATATATAATTTTATTTAAATTATAGATATGGTTATTAAAGTTGGAAGAAAGTTAAAATTTAATTTTATAATTTTTAAAATTAAAATTTAGTCTTTTTGGTCGGAAGAAAATATCGATTTTCAAAATCGAACTTATGACTAGATGTTGAATTGGATTATCAAAAAACAATAAAACTAACATGCAACCTAAAAAATAGTTTTTATAGTCCGTAATCGTTAAAAAATTAAATATGTAGAAGTCAATCACTTATGTGTCAATAATGCAATCTTAGTTAAGAGACATTGACAAAAATACATTATAGATATTTACACATGAATAACTACTTTTACGTACTTAATTCACGAATGATATGGATTATATCTTAAGTTTTATCGAAGCGTAAAAACTTTATTATAATTTTTAAATCATAAAAATCTAAATTCTAACCTCTCTTTTTTTTTCCAAATCATAGAGATCAAATTATAGCTTTTAAAACTATCGTGTAACTAAATTTAACATTTTCAAACCAAATCACCCTTTTTATTTTAATAGGTTTTGAATTTTTTAGTTTATGGGTGATTAAAAAAAAAGATTGGAATATAAACAATGGTATGATCCTTAGAAATGGGTGATTGAATCTGTGGAACATGGGAAGACAAGGGTTATGGTTGGTCATTATCAGCATAGAAGGGGAGAGACAAGATCTCACCTTGATACCATTTGCCTTCAAGGATGATCTCTTTGGTTCATGGGAAATTTAAAAAACTTTTATTTAAATATATGAAACTTTGCCATCTGTTTGATTTATTATTATTTTTGGCATTTAATCAAATATGTTGTGAGTGTGAGGTGTTGGGATCTGAAAGCAAGTACAATTTTTTTGAAGTTGTAGGCAATATATGTAGGTGCTTGTCCCACATTATTCTTTAGGTTAATATATTATTCTTGATCAATGTTCTGATTTTATTCTCTCTCTTAAAAAAAAAAAAAAAAACTTTTTTTTAGGAATTGAGAATTTGGGCTCATGGGTTGAATCATGATTGGCCTTTTGCTTTGGGCTCCATTATTGGATTCTTTGCTTATGAAGGTTTTTGAAGATATTATTTTGGGATGGAGTTCAAATGCTTTAAATAATTCAATGGGATGTTTGAATCTCTAGCAGGTTAATTGATGATATATACTTTGACTAATTTAACCGTTTAAATTAAAAATAAAATTATTGATACGAGTTATAAAAAGTAATAGGAGAGAATGAACATCATTTCATAATTTCCAATCTCATCTATAAAATATTAATTTTCATTCCAATCATTGTTGGTGAGTAATGATTGTTGACAGATAATCATTATCTATATTTGAGATGCAAATAATGGTCAAAAGAACAATCATTGTTTGAGTTTTAGATTACAAATATGGTTAGAGATAATCATTGTCTGTGTTTGGAATGCAGATGACTGTACGATACTAGTTAAAGAGAATTGAGATGAATAGTAATTATTGTTCAATATCCGATCGATAATAATTGTCGATGGTCTAAACAAGAAGATTCTATTCATTACCCTTCTTCCCTGCTTGATGTTGGAGGCTCAAACGACCCGTGAGAGAGAAAATTAGAAGCAAGTAACTTGGGGAGAAAATAAAGGCCAAAGGCATGCATGACCTCATTTTTATGACAATAAAACCTATATATACAATGGAAAAAGTGCAAACAAAACTGATGTTATATGCTCTCATTTCTGTGAACTGTTGGTTCTTCCAACTCAGCCTTAATCTTCTTCTCTTATTGCAGCAACTTTTATAGCACTTTTTACACTATGTAATGCTGTTGAATTGTATCAATATCCAACATTTTCAGTTTCACTACTAACTATACTCATCATAGAATTAAGCTCCCTAAGAAAAGTGATGTAGATAAGTGAAGTTATTGTGTAGATTTTTAATGTTAGTATAGTGTAATTAATGAGCTCATGTGTTACCTATCTATCTCCGCTCGCCTTTTGGCTTGCTCGGCGACTTCGAAAAGCTCTCTACAGCTGTTATTTCGAAGGAAGAGATTGGTTCTTTCTGGTGCCTGGTTGGAGTAGCAGCCCTTTGAGCTTTTCTTTCCTCCTTTCCACAGCTTTCTTCGTCGTAAAGGCGCGGTTCGGTTGCAATTCAGTCCAGTTAGAAAAAGACCAATGAGTGTTAGAGCAACGCATACAAAGATAAAAAGGTGAGATAACATTTAAAACTATACCTTGTTGTGATCTAGTAAGTTAAGTCAAGCTTTGCCACTTAAGATATTGAGAATTGCATACTTGAAAAAAGTCTAATGAAATGAAGAAAATAACACTGATGTTAAGCCTTGGATCAATTATATCGCGCTCGAATATTCGGTAATATGTTAGCTTATATGTTTTATATTTTTGAACTGGGTTTTTATGTTTAGGTCAAATTGATGTATTAGCAAGAAAAATATAAAAAACAAGTGAACTATTAGCAAGAATGAATGTGAGAGAATAAGTTAAAATTACCAATGATCATCTTGACATTCACACCTAAATTGAGAGCTCTTTTGTTGGTTTCTCCACTGTCATGCCTTGGAGGATCAAATAGAGGTAATAAACCAACTAACTGCAATGGACATCCTTTTCTTTAAAACTAGTAATTCAAGAAAAATAAAAGCTACCTTTTTAGGATCAGCCAGCATAGCTATAATAGCAGCATTCAATTGCATCTTGATTTTCAGTTTGGAAAGCTCTTGCAGCAAGCAATATCACATGTTGTTCATCCACTCCCTTAACAAAAACATCAACCAAATTTACACCAACATTAAAGGTGTGTTTGAGGAAGTATGATGAGAATGATTATGGGATAATGATCCTCTTATCCACATTTTTGGGTCATCGAGAATCATTTCTCCATAATCTCATTTTTCTCAACCATTTTTTATTCTCTTCATAAACATTTTTTCATTCTCCCTGTATAACCACTTCTTATTCTCTCTATACTCACTATTTTATTATCTTCATAATTATTCTTTCATCCCAATCATAAGTAATGGTTATCCCGTAATCATTCTTTCCACCCTAAACACATATAATCATTTTCTCCGATCATTATTCTCCTCCTAATTCTCATTCTCCTTGTCTCAAACACCCTTAAAGCTTGTTTTATCACTACGAAGTATATCCATACCATCCATCTTCCTCAATGACAGTCATACGCTTGGTGATGACACATTGTTGGGACAACTTGTGAGATCATGCAGCAGTCATTGTCACCAACAGGACAGTCGACATGGCAATCGGTACTCCACCGATCAAGAAAACGAGAAGATTGTCGATTCCAACGCGGTATTTACAGTGTTGAATCAAAACAAGCATTCCTAAGAAATGGAACAAATACAGAAGTTCCCAATTGCTGTGAGCCCTTTTGAAAGTGGCCAAACTTGGTATGTGTTGTTTACAAGATGGGCTGCTTTTTCAAATAAGGCATGAACACTAGTGGCAGAGGCAACAACTTCAATTTCCACTTGCTTACAAATCGAACTAGCGAAGATTTCGTCGCCCCTTGGTAACATCAAGTGATTCTCCAGTCAATGCAGATTGATCAACTTTCTAAGGATCGATCTCGAGAAGCCGAGCATCGACACGGATAACATCTCCCAACTTTACACTAATGATATCTCCTAAGTAAGTGTTTATGTAAAGCTTGAACTTCAAGAGCTAAAACAGGATTGCCAAAACTTCCCAAAAACACAAAATTCAAGGATCAAATTTTGAAGCATTTAATGGAATCATAAATTAAGCTCAAGCTTTATGCAAGTTTGTTAATCTGCAATACTAAGTTATTAATACTTTCTTCTATTGACTCAGTTTTTGGGGGCAAAATCAGCCATGAGAACAGCAACATTATATTTTACCAGCATTATTTTCTTCAATGAAACTGATTGTAAGTTTTTTTTTTTTTTTTTTTTTTTTTAATTTTTATTTAAAACAACTATTTGAGTTGATCACCAATAAACATATAATTCCCACAAAGTCTTTGAGGCTTTCCACCACCATTTGCCAAAACGATTGCCATCACATTTACAGCTTCCCTAACCCATGACAAGGTATTGTGTGTGATTATTTATTATTATTATTATTTTTTTTTGAGGAAAAGTGATTATTTATTTATTTACTTTTAAATAGAAGTTCATATCTCAAAATAATTTAAATTTTGACACATAATTAATTTTTTTAATCCACCCTTTGACTAGAATGAATTTGTACTAAATAAGTTATAGTTTCAAAACTTCTCACCCCATTCTCTCCAATATATTTTTGAATTTTGATAAATCTCACCCTCCATTATTAAACTAAAAAAAAACTAACATATTTTTTGTTTCCCCAATTGAATGAAATGTTATGTTTGGAATCAAAACAGGTGTATAGCTTTACAAAAAAATATCTGATACACTAGTATATCCTTTTATACACACAAAAGTGGTATGTTGTAAAAAAGGTAAAAATAAAACACATACTACCTTCTATTTAAAGAAAATTTTATTAATCAACCAACAATAAAATCAATATATCGGCCAACAAGAGCAGTAACTCAACGACATTTGTGTATACTTGATGACCAAAAGGTCACGGGTTCGAATCTCTCTTCCTCCAATTGTTGTAATTCAAAAAAAAAAAAAAAAATCAATACATCGAATATTAAACCTCAAAAAATAAAAATAAAACATAGAATATGAAGACTACAAAAATCTAAAACATCCTCCACAAAAGAGGAAAAACTTATCCAACAAAAAGCACATCTACTATCCTATTGTGCAATTTCTAACTTCAATGCGACACATTATCAATACTACTTTTGATGTATGAAAAGGGAAAGATTGTATTAAAATCTTGGAATATATATAGTAATTATCTATATAATACTACATTTTATATAGAAAAGTGGTCTTCACTCATATTTTAATAACATTTATGTTAAAGATGTCCCAAAATCTTAGATTTTGTACTTTTTTTTATATACAAATTAACTTCTCAAAACAATTGAAGTTTGATCCCAAACTAAAATTTGTGGATCCGTTTCTATAATATAGTTGAATTAAAAAAAAAAAAAACTGTAAATGTTAGGATTGAACCATCATGGAGTGGTTCATTTGGTCAAATAGGACTTTAGGAGCATAAGGTGATGAGTTCAATCTATGATTGCCACCTACCTAAAAATTAATTTCCTATGGATTTTCTTGGCATTCAAATGTTGTAGGATCAAGTGATATGTTTAGTGACATTAGTCGAAGTGCGAGCAACCTGACTATCATATAAATGAGAACCAAATACTGTTTCTAAGAATCTAGGCTAGGAGCATGGTATTGTACTGGATTTCCACCTCTTTCTACGATTGAAACTTATAATCTATTATTGTTGAGAATACATTAGTACCTAAACTAATGCCTTGTAAGCTTCAGGATTATTTTGTTTTTATTTTTTTAAAAAAGCCTCAGTATTATTTAATTTTTAAGCCTAGAAGAGAAAAAAAAAAAAGAAGCCCAAATGGAATGGCAAATCGGAAATTTGAGTGAAAGAGAAGGGGCAAATCAAGAAAAGAATGTGAAGAAAAGAACAAAGATCCAACCAGTAGTTACACACACTCAACTTGGGTCGCGTGTGATCCGTTCTCCATTAAATTAAAGCTAAGCTAAAGCAAAGTTCCCCCTTACAAACTTTCTCTGCATTTTCTCTTATTCTTTCTTTCTTTACCCTTTTTTGTTCAATCTCAACAATGCCTATCAATAGCGAATCTACGCCGCCGCCGTTGATCGGAAAAATCGGCCCCTACACCGTCTTCATGACCCCGCCGCCGACCCCTTCGCCTGCTTCTAAACCTCAGCCGGTTTTCGAGTCACCCAAGAAGGTCATTCAGCCGCCCCCGGTTCAGCCGCCGCCGCAGCAGTTCGAAAAGTCTGTTTCGGTTGCTGCTGTGCGTAATGGGGATTCGTCCGTTGCTGGGTTCTTTAGAAATGCGGTCTCTAAAGTGCGGGATGGTAATTCTTATGATTTGGTGTTCTGTTTTAGTTAGTTAGTTAGTTTTTTTTTTTTTTATAATTTGATGTTGGGATATTGGGTGGAGGAATGAATGAGACTCTTTTTTTTTTTTTTTTTTTTTTTTGCTTGTGGATGCAGACAAAGTGACTATTTAGGGAAATTTATGAGTTCATTAATGATGGAATTTTTTGGTTTTCTTGTGTGTGATTAGACTAGGATTCTAATAGGTTTGGGCATTTAGAGGAATTAAGAGTAATCTAGGGATATATATGGGCAATTAGTTAGAGAGTTTGTTAGAGAATATGACTATAAATAAGAGGGAATTGGGTAGTGAAAGACATCTAAATATTGTGAAGAATCATTAGGGCTCAAAGAGAGTTCTTTGGGAATGAGAGGTTCCAAATTCCTATCAAAACTTGGCTTATCTTGTAGTTTCTTGGTTATTTGATATCAATATAGATTTTGGATCTTATCAACTTTTTTGGAATCTTCGTATTTTTCTTCTTTATTTTATTATTGACACGATTGCTAAGAAGGGGGGAGACATGTTTGTTGAATCATCGATCAACCCAAATGCTTAAGCGGTTTAGTTGGGGCATATTTAATTATATCAACTGACACTCTTCCTCACTTGTGAGTTTGGAAAATTTAAGAAATACCCAACAAGTGGAAATTAACTTTAATTGGAAAGGAAATGACTTCACAAGAATTTCAGGACCTCTTGCCCCTGATAATATTTTGAATCATGTTAAATCAACACTCAACCCAAAAGCTTAAGATGATGTGTGGAGTAAATTTAACTTTATTAACTAACAATGTTTATGAATGCTGGTTCTTTTCCTACTCAGTTTTCTCTTTGTGGGGGTACATCTGTATTTTCAATGTCTTGATCTTTTGAATTGATACTATATGTTTGTTTTCTTATTAAAATTTGATGGAGGATCTCTTTTTGTATAAGTTCCACTTGAGTTTGTGCTAAATGATTATGTGTGCTTACTTGTTAGTATGAATTATGTTCTGATTTGAGAAATTGGGGAAAGAAGAGAACAAAAACTGAATAAAATTAGTGGGGAACCTTTGCTTCGTACCTTAAATGTGTTATGACATGTAGTTATTTTTTAAAACAGTCAGAACATAAAGGTTTTGGTGCAATTTTGCAGCACATTCAAGCTTGGATGACTATTTGGCACGTTGGTTCGGGTTAAATCAATCCAAGTACCAGTGGGCAGTAGATGATTATTATGAGAGCAAGGGAATGGTATGCATCTGGTCAAATTCATTAGTAGTTGATTATTACTTATTCTTGTGTGTTTGCTGAAGTTTAGTGTTGTGATTTCCCCCTAATGCTTGAACATTTGTCCTTAATCTTAATAATGACTTTCTCATCTATAGACTATAATTTTGACCTGTTCCTAATTGTAACAATAATAATAATTGGTTGAAACTACATGTTCTTAAGTTGGTAGATTGGGGTAAATTTAATTATTTCAATCAACATTACCCTACAATTTTGTTGTTTTTTTTTTTTGTAATGGAAACAATTTCATGTAAGGTGTAAAAAGGGAGTAAACTCTAGGTCTAGGCATCAATAGGTAAATACATGAATACATTTCAATTGGCAATGAAATTAGATAAACAACTCAATTTGAAAATTTTGAAGAAAAATGTCCTACAAGAGAAATTCAATTTTAATCGGGGAGGAGTAAGGGCTGAACTCAGGATCTCATGCACTGATACCATGTTGAATTATGTTAGATCACCAATGAACCCAAAAGGCTTAAGTTGGTGGATTGAGGTAAATTTAAATATATCAACCAACTCAGCTTACCGCTTGTTTATGGAGTGGCTTAGTGGTCTATAGGGTCTTAAGTAACTAAGAGGTGAGAGGTTCAATCTATGGTGGCCACCTACCTGTCCTGTGAGAATAGTCGAGGTGTGCGTAAGCTGGCTCAGACACTCACAGATATTAAAAAAAATGAAAAAAACTTTGAAGCGAGCTGGCACTACTATTCGCTCTACTATTATATGATAACTCGGAGGTCAAGTGTCGCTCTAATTTGTTCAACTTTTCCGTTCAATATATTGTTTCTTATAAAAAAAAAGAAACTCTTCGTTTAGAACTTCATTCATTTCATTGAATACAAAGGGTTAATTAGTGTTGTTTTCTACTCGTTTTGTTGAGAAAGAGAAGTAGAATGAAGAAGCTCTTCTGGATGTGTGATTGAAGTTAATACATATGCTTCTATAGAGCAAAGGGAAACAATTAGATGAACATTTCTTGCCTGCCTTTTTTTGAATGCTATAATTTGGTGGTAGAATAAGAAGAGTGTAATCAAACCCCAGATTTCTCCCGGTGCCTGGCCTAGGGACGGGCGTGGTTACCCCGGGTATAGTGAGCAAAGCTCCGATTTCTGGGTTTCCAAAAAAAACCATATTTGGTTGGGATAGTTATCCTTCAAGATTGAGCCTTCTCTTGAGATGTCTAACGAAAAGCTTTCTCTCGAGTTATTTAGTCCATATGCTTCTAACCGTGTAATCAAACCCCAGACTTAGTTGAGATGTGTGATTGAAGTTAATCCATATGCAAATTCGTTGACTTCATATTGTTTATTTACAACAAGCTTTGAACAATAAAGAGAATTAATACAAGCAGTTTGGAAACATGATGAAATTAACTAATTCTAATAAAAGTTTAAATGTTTTCCATCAACGAACAATTCTTACAGATTATACTTTCCATGTTCAAGTTTCTAAATTACTCCAGACACATTTTTGTATTAAAACCATCATGGGATGGCCTAGCGGTCAAGAGAGACTTGAGAAACTAAGAGGGGATGAGTTCAACTCTATAATGGCAACCTATCTAGAAATTAATTATCTATTAGCTTCCTTGACATTCAAATGTTGTAGGCTCAAGGACGGTATGTCCCGTGATAGTAGTCGAGGTGCGCGCAACCTGGCTTGGATAGTCATGCATATAAAAATAATGTCTTTTTGTAATAAAATGAGGCAAGTTTTGATCTAAATGACAAGCAAAACAAGGGTGTTTATGTGTTTAGTTCAATAGTTGAACCACATTGTGATCAATGTCATCATGAATCGAAATGAAATGAGCATGTGCATTTGATTCCATGTCGAATCCAACTTTTTTAATGTGTACATAAATGTTTACAAGATCTTGAATCTTTGCATTTTTCTCCTACTGCAGGAAAATGTCGACATGAAAGCAAAGGAGCCGTCGAGCAAAGCCCAGAGCGTGTAACAGGTGCTAAACTTTGTTACATTGTGTGCAAAACAAATCCCCTTGCTAACTTTTTCTCGATAACATGTTTGGTTTTGTTTTGATATCACCTTTTGTTTGCTTCCAGAATCAACATTTTTATGTCTTTAGGAACATTAGATAAACTATTTATACCCATCTGTGCAATGGCTGAAGTGGATCTGATTGTTTATAAGATGCTGGTGAATTGGCTAGCCATCTTGGAATGTGATTCCATCTACCTTATACAGAAATCGACAGAATTCCGTCGTGTTGTAGTTGTTAAGCTTTGTAATTTTATGTATCGCCGTCGTCGTCTTTTGTCCCCATTTGATCTCTCTTTTGTTCTTTTGATGCTGAACCTTTGGCTTGTGTATTTGAACTACCTTTTTTTAGTTATTTTTGTCATTGTAATGAAGGCAATGTTTGGCTATATCCATCCAAGTCATTTGGGAGTTCATCAAATTGGTAAATCCTGTCTTATAAATTTTTAAAGTCAGTTGTTATAGTTTATAGAAATGGTGGATTGTCATCAAAAGATGACAGTGAAAATACCTTTTATATGGAGGCATCACTTTCCTTTCATTTATAGTAATTGAATAGTGGATTGTAGGCAATACCTTGAGATGGAAAATGAATGTTGAAGTTAATTCATTTTGGACTCTTGGAGAACATGAAAGGCTGTTTTTTTTTTTTTTTTTACTTCTTTGAGAGAAAATATAGTAAAGTGAGTTTGTCTTAAACTAATTACTTGAGAAAGCATGCCTTTACTTTTTGTAACAAATTATTTAAGAAAGTGATATGAATCTTATCATGCAAATACTAGATCAAATGAAAGCTTCAAATTGAAATTACATTAAAGTTAGCCTTATTCAAATTGTTGGGATGCAAACAAAGTATCCCACATTGGTTAGATGAGGGGAAGATCATGAGTATATAAGTGATGACAACTATCTCCATTGATATGAGGCCTTTTGGAGAAGCCCAAGAACAAAGTCATGAGGGTCTAGGCCCAAAGTGAACAATATCATATTAATGTGGAGATTCGGGTATGGTTGTCATCCTTATCAATTGGTATCAGAGCCGTGCCCTAAACATAACCATGTCAGTAAATGCCCCGGTGTAGGACAAAGACAGTTGGAGCTCGGAGACCAAAATTTGTGGTAGCTTTACCAGACTGGCTGGATACCTTCAGGAGAAGAGCAGTTTGGTCTGGATGTGAGCTAGACAAATTGACTAACGGTGTACTCTCAGAAGAAGAGGAGTTAGTCGGATATAATAGTCATGCGGAAATCTGTTCTATCAAACCAACGGTGTACTCTCAGGAGAAGAGGAGTTGGTCTGAGCATCAGCTAGGACGGATTGACTATTTGAAGGGGAGGCTCGGTCTTTGTTCGAGGGGAGGGTTGAATCCTCGGGTGTCGAATTAGAAGTTGCTCCACGGAGAGGCTCGATGGAACTTTGTTCGAGGGGAGGATTGTCCCAAAGTGGACAATATCATATCAATGTGGAGATTCGGGTAGGGTTGTCATCCTTATCAGAAAGCTTGTCTGTAATTGTATACTTTAAATGGTACAATATACTTAGAAAAGAAAAAAGAATGTACTTATTTTTTAATAAGTAATTCGAAGTATGAAGTATAGACTTGTGAACAAAGGTCGTGTGTGGTAAAAGATTATATATTAGAAAATTGAGGAGATTTCAAAAGTTATTTATCTAGTTATCGATTATTTTGAGATGAAACTTTAAGTTATCTAATATATATTCAATACAATTTTTAATTAAGAGACTCTGAAATAATTAAATTCGTGTTTAGAATAATTTGTGATAGGTTTGACTATATAGGGTAATTGGTGAAAGTAATCGAAAATGTTTTTGCCTCACCTAATATTATATATGCTTAAGATTAATTGATAATGCATATTGTTACTATATTAATAGGGATTACACATGCATAAGATAGATAACTTGGATATGAGATTATTATTATGTAACTTTTCGTTTTTATTATTATTATTTACATATTTATAAACTATGAACTTGATTTAAAGAACAACACCTTGATGAATTCAGAAGTGTAAGTTGATTAAAAAAATTAACTTAACTTATTTCATTCGGACTACGTACACTCATTGTAAGTATTGTCTAAAGTGAAAATATTTTAATTTAAAAATATTATCAACTAAATTTTATTATGTTAAAATGAGTATAATTCAATTGACATATTGCAAGGTGATTAAAGTTCTATTCCTCACCAGTCAAAATTAGAGAAAATAATAAGGGTTTATTATCATAAAAAAAGAAAAAAAAGAATAAGGGCTTGCTTTGTAAATTTGAAAAAAGAAAGGGCGTCGTTTAACAGAAACTCTCACCAACGGCGGCTGAAGAAAACAGGGGTTTAGGGCTTTGGCGAAGGAAGGAAGCAATCTCTCTCCGACGATGATCACCGGCGGTAAGAGCTACGTTTCAGCGCCACCAGCTTTCTCCAATGACGCCAACCGCCTTCTCGTCTGCACCGCCAACTCCGCCACCGTTTTCAGCACGGCCACTGGTTTGCAGGTGAATCATTCAATCAATGCCTTCATCTTTGCCTCTAATCTAAATTTCTATGATATATTTCAACTATTCTAACATTCCATTCTTATGCTTCTGCTTAAGATTACATCATTGGAGGGTCACAAGGCCTTGGTGACTTCGGTCACGGTTGTGCCAGCGTCTACTCCGGCGAGTAAGATGTTGTGCTTTTGTTGGACTACATCACTTGATGGAACTATTCGTTATTGGGATTTCTCTGTGCCGGAGCTCATGAAGACTGTAGATATTAAGCTGCCGGTTTACTCCATGGTTAGCTACTTCTTACTGAAATCTAGGTTTTGAAATTATTTGGTGCATTTTCAACTGCTTGTTGGAGGCTCGATTTTTCTGCTCTCTCTACGTTCGTTATGCCACGGTGCTATTATAGTCACCGTTAGAGTTCAGGCTTTGTAACGTTAGATGGTAATGAAACTCGTTTTAGAGAAACGATTTTCTCTTATTAGTTTTTACCATATGGGAAGTTTATATGCGCTTACGAATGATATATAAGATTTTAGAGTCAGTTTTACCAAATATCCTTTAGAAAGTTGGAAAAAGTAATGGGACTTTGGTATTGGCGCTTATTCTAAAATTCGAGGTGGATTATAGACTTTAAACGTAGTTCAATGAAGTGGAGTATGAAACCATAGTGCATCCGTTGTACAATACTCTGATTTGCAACATAGTATGATAATATCTTAGTCCTTTGAGTTACTAAATAATTTATTGTGCATTCTTTCTTTTCCCCAGGTCATCCCTTCTCTGTTTGGCCAACCGCTGGAGATTGATGCAAAATCTAAGGAACTTTTTGCTTATGTATCGGTTGAAAGCATAAAAATGAAGGATAACAGGCCGGTGCCTATGAGAGGACAAATCCTTAAGTGTAACTTAACCAAGTCTCGCTTGGCTCCGGGGATCATTTTGGCTGAGGTGTGTTTCACTAAAACTCTCCTCATCAGCCCTCATGCTTTCATAGACTTTTGGAAACAAATATTTATGCACTGGAATATATGTTTAAGTTCGAGGCGATTGGCTTGGGAAGTATTGAGACAAATATGATAGAGTTGGGTTGGGTGTTTTTCATGTGAAATTGAGGTGTGCATATATTGGCCTAAACATCCATAACTATATTCGGGGTGAAAAATATAGTAGTTGCGCTTTGTTAAAACAAAATATAGTAATCATGCTTATAATTCTAGATTCCTATTGATGTTTTGGTAAGGCTTTGAAACTAGGATAACACGTTATTACATGCTTCTTATAGTCGTGAATGATAATGGTGTTCTTACTCTTGACAGACTCAACAACCCCAATATATAACTATTAGCTCATCAGGAAGGTTCTTTGGCATCCGAAATAAACGCAAAATTCATGTATGGAAAGTGCCCGAAACAGAGTCTGAAACTTTAGGGGCTAAAAGAATTACTTTGCATCACACAAAAGACTTGACAATTCTTGCATTTCACCCAATCCAAAGAATGATAGCTGCAGGTGATGTCACTGGGAGAATTTTAATATGGAGGGGATTTGGTAGTCGAACATTTTCGGTTTCTGGTAAAGAAGCTGTCAAAAAATCTTTTGGCCATGATGAAGATAAACCAGGAGTAAGAGGAGAAGATGATGCTGATTCTTGCTCCACACGACACTGGCATCCTGCTGAAGTGATTGTTCTCTCTTTTTCCTCTGATGGGGCCTATCTCTATTCAGGTGATATTAAAAAATAACATTTGGCAATGGAGATGCATGTGAATTTTAATAGAAAATGTGGTTTTAATTACATGTTTGATATTGACTATCATGGAGTTGCTCAAGTGGTCAAAGAGGCCCTTGGGGTGCTTAAGGTAATAGGTTCAATCCATGGTAACCACCTACCTAAGAATTAATTTCCTATGAGTTTTCTTGACATTCAAATGTTATAGGGTCAGGCGGTATGTCTCGTGACATTAGTCGTGGTGCGCGCAAGCTGGTCCAGACAGTCACGGATATCAAAAAAAAAAAAAATTACATGTTTGATAATGGGATCTCGACGTGAAGTTTGGGAGGCTAGTAGGTTTAATACCTTGAAATGGGCTTTTGTTTTAATCTATTATCAATTAGACACAATCTTTTTGGATCAAACTTCCATCTTATAGCTTGAGAAATCCTTTACATTGCATTGTTTCTTTTATGTCCTTGTATAGTTTTTTTTTTTTTTTTTTCCCCAATAAAAGCTCATTTTCTCATAAAGAAAAGAAATGGCATGTTTGATAATGACTTATCAAGAGTAGAAATTGAAGGTCTAGAAATATTTGAATATTTTTTCTTGATTTCTTGCATGATATGGGCCACTACGATACTAGGCTATTGGTTATACTTATATGTAAGGGATGAAGTTGCATAAGGGTTGTGATGGTTCAAGTCATGTTTGTGTTTTCATTAAGAACCCACTTCCTTGCATTGTAAGGTCATTTTAAGTACGTACGGGTCGTCCCTTTTTGAGTGGACCTTGTGTGGGGGCAAGACAGTTCTAGAAGTTCGTTGAAATATACGGTTGACGATTATTCCTATTTTTCTTTCATTCATAATACAGTGGGGTGGGAGAGGTATTTGGGTGATGTGTGGTCCCTTATTAGATTCTATACTTTTCTCTAGGCCTCATTGGCTAGACCTTTTGGTATCTATACGTTAGGTCTTATTTTGCTGGATTGAAAGCTTCTTTTTTTTTTTGTAGGTTACCTTCTTTTGTGCCCTCTCTTTTGTTTTCCCTTGTATTGTGTCTTTTTTTCTCAATGAAAATTCAGTTGTTTTATAAAAAAAATGCCGTACATGTTCTTCAAGGGTGACATGGTGTAATTTAATAAGGCTTCAGTTAATCACTACCATCTTTATATCCTCGTGATGATGTATAGTTATTATGTTACTCTTAATATTATTATCTTCCTAGAATGGTTGCATACTACTTCCTATCATATTGGATTTGATATTCATGAATCTTAAATCTTATTTAAGGCGGGAAGGAGGGCGTTCTTGTGGTTTGGCAACTTGATACGGAGAAGAAAAAATTCCTGCCTCGAATTGGATCACCACTATTGTATTTTACTGATTCTCCTGATCCTCTGCTCGCCTCTGTAAGTAGATCCTCTATTATCATAACCATGTACATTTTGTTGCCTTTTTTGCTGTTCATTTGTTTAAAACTGAAACTAGGTTTTCAGGTTTCTTGTGCAGACAATCAGATTCATTTACTGAAAATGCCATCTATGGAAATCTTGAAGTCCATCTCTGGGATCAAGGTTTGTTCCAGCAATCTCTTTTACAATTTTTCTCTTTTTATTGAGGTGGTCTTGAAAGTTTACTATTTGTGTGTAGTTAACAAATCTTTAAAATAAAACGGTTGAGGCTGTTTGAGCAAGAGATGTGTGAACTATGCCACCTTGCATGTCATGGAGATATGTCTATGTAAAACAATTGTTTTTTCAACATCTTTTTTTATCAGCCTTTTCTCAGTTGAATATGTAGTTTTCTTAATGTCTAGCATTTGAAGAAGTCGTGTCCGTCCTGGACATCCGCAATAATTTGGTCCATGCTAGGAAAATGTAGTTTTTCTGGTTCATTGTCTTATATGATGACGATATCAATACTTAATAAACCATCATAGAGTGGCCTAGTAGTCAAGAGAACCGTGGAGAATTAAGAAGTGAAGGGTTCAATCCATGGTGATCACCTACCTAGAAATTAATTTCCTATAAATTTCCTTGACATCCCAAATCTTGTAGGATCAGGTGATCACTCTTCTATGGGGGTTGTTTGATACTTCTATATTATTGCCTTGTTCTCTTAATATTTTTCAGGCATATGAAGTTTGATGATTGCATGACTACCATCCAATATCAACTCTTATTTATCAGTCTAAAATAATAATGACTATTTTATTTTTATCTATAAATATTCTCAGGCCTTATCCTACATTTATACTGCAACTTCTTGTGTTGCATTCTTTTCAGCTTCCTTGTTCATTACCGGATGTTTGCCAAGGCCCTAATAATGGATTTGCCTTCGATCAAAATGGTGGTCTGGTTGCCCTTCGTTCAGAAAACTACAGCATTCAGTTCTACAGTTTGTTTGATGACTGTGGAGTTTGTGAGGTGAGCATGGACCGATTACTTGATTTGCTTATAAACGGGTCAATGTTTATTTTGGACTTGGGGTAACAACACATATTTGCGAGTGGTTTAACCTTTCGTGACGTGGCTTTTTATGAATCTTTAGATTGACATGGGTGTCACTAGGCCATGATATGTCCTTCAATTTTATGTATGCTATTCTTGTCGAACTATTTTAGATGGTTAAACCACAAATGCGATTTTTATTTGCTCGATGTTCTGGTGTCTCTAAATCACACTTTCATTAAGACAGCAGAATTAAAAAAGGGGTTCTTTTCACCTCGATGTGTTTATACACGCCTTCATGTTTATACACAAATTCAAACTAAAAGTATTCATTTTTTGTCTGAAGTATTTTAGAAGTGAATCTAAGTCTTATCTACATGACTACATGTAATGTTTGTAGGTTCAAATTTGTGAGAGGAACCATCAACCTGGTGAAGAGCTCACTGTATGTAAACTTATGAGTTGTCTTTTTATGAAAACATTATCTGTAGGAATTATGTGTCTAATCGCGATCTAACGAGTTATTATTATTCTTGAATATTGTGGCTACAGGTTTTAGTGACTATAGTGGCTCTCTCCCTTGATGGCTCTTTAATGAGTACTGCTGAAGTTAGAACTCCTGAAGGTGGAATTGGAGGTTTCATTTGTCTCAAATTTTGGGATTCAGAGTTGGAAAACAAGAAGTTTAGTTTGTCAACCATTGTGTATGAGCCCCACAGGTTTGTTTTTGGCCCTTTTCGGAAGCCGTAATGAAAATACAATTGAATGGTTGTTATTATTAAAGTTAAAAACTGGCTAGAGGGTAAGAAAGATCATAAAAGTTAAGTTCTTGCCATCATATTTTCATAACTTTTCTTTTTTGTAATTATTACTGCTGGATGCAGAAATTTCTGTTTCCATTTGTAATCTGAATGAAAATTACACTTCCATTTGACAGGGATGCTGGAATTTCTGCTCTTACTTTCCACCCTAATCGCAGTATGGCAGTCAGTACATCATATGGGGGAGACTTCAAGGTACTGTGGTAAAAAGATAAATTTAGACAAAGAATTTCTGCAGTTAAATTCATTTTTTAATTTATTATTATTTTTATTTTAGATATGGGTTTGCAATGATGGACGTCAGAAAATTCAGGGAGAGCAAAATTCCAGTTGGATGTGCCATTCAGTTGGGTCTTACAAGTATGCATCTGATTCATTTCTTTCAAATCTTCTGATTAGGTTTTACTTTTCTGTTTGCTGAGTGGTGGGGACTTTTTTTTTTCTATCCGTAAAAATGTAGGCTTAGGTTGGTTTCAGAAGTTATTTTCTTCCTTAAAAAAGTTCTCTCAATTCTCATTTATCATTCTGCTTTAACAGAAAGAAGGCCATGACTGCTGCCACGTTTTCTGCTGATGGTTCAGTTTTGGCCGTTGCTGCAGAAACTGCCATTACATTATGGGACCCGGAGCAGAATATCCTCGTTGCTGTAATCGGAGAGACTCTTACGGTACATAAATTTTCATTGTATTTGCCTATATTTCTATTAAAAATAACAGAGTGAATCCCAAATAGAAAGAACTGGTAATTTTGTGTAGTTCGGCTCGTATTTCAATTGGAAGACTACTCGGCATGCCTAATTTCAATATAAATGGGTTTTTTTTTTTTTCTAAAAGCGCAAAGGTGAATTCATTGTGTATTTAATCACTTTTTTATTAAGTGCATTATGCAATGTTATTTAGTGGTGGGTCTGAAGCTTCTTTTGATCTTTAGTCTGTCATTAAAGCACAAATACTGTATTTGAACTAAAATTTTGAAAGAAAAAAAGAACTTTCTTTGTCAATTAGGAAAAAAAGAAAAAAAATGAAGTTAAACTGTTGATATGATCCTTCAAGTTATTAACTTGAAAAATTCTCTTTTGTTATGATCTGCTTCATCTTTCTCATGAGTTCAATTTTTTTTCCCCCAATTTGGACAGCCAATTGTGAATCTTTCCTTTGCTGGAGACTCTGAGTTCCTTATATCTGTCTCACAAGGTTCAAAACCACAACTGTTTGTCTGGAGTATGTTGAAAATGTCGATATCTTGGTCATACAAGCTTCATATAGAAGGTTAAATACTATCCTTTCTCCTTTTACTTGAATTTAGTAGTGAAATATAATTGCCAACTAGAGCAATAGTTCCGCAGCATCTTGACTTACTATTAACCATGAGGTTTGACTTTGTGGTTCGAATCCCCCAATCTCCTATTGTAATTAAAATATAATTCAACTTGAACATGGTTGATTAACTAACTTCTTTGATTAGCAAAAATAGCAGAATATTAATGATAGGGTTGGGTCTAAGTAGAAATAGGAATAATATAAGGGTATGTTAGCAATTACTTGAGGAGTAAGTTAGGATATTTTATTATAAATAGAGAGGGTTAGGTTAGGTTTAGGCATTCAAATATTGAGTGACTTATTGAATGAATTAGTGTAGGGCTCTGAGCCCTACACTAATTCACTCAATATTTGGATGCCTAAACCCTAACTTAACCCTCTTTATTTATAATAAAATACCTTAAGTTACTCCCCAAGTAATTGCAACTTACTCCCCAAGTAATTGCTAACATACCCTTATATTATTCCTATTTCTACTAAGACCCAACCCTATCAATTAATTTCACAAATTAGTTAGTGAAAAATATCCCAAATCTCCTTGATGACGGGTTTTCTTTTAGCCTTTGTTGTATATTAATTAGTCTTAGACTCTGGGCGAGACTCCAATGGGCCTGTAAAACAATTTAAGCATTTATAATGAGTGGAAACTATTTTTTCCGAGGAATATCTTGAGAGCAATTGAAGCTTTTCTTGTTCAATTTGAAATTTATGGCTCCTGATAAAATGCTCAAACGCTTCCTTGAGGCCTTATTAGTGTGTTTTCTGCCAGACTTAGATATGATTGTTCATTTAAGTGGTCTTTTAGGCGGAACTGTTAGGATGCATTGTGTCAGGTAACTTGGTTAAGCTAAAGATTGATGGAGCAGTAAGGGGAAATGTAATGTTACTTGTTGGTGGTTGGGAAAAGGCAAATATACGTTGGGCTAATATGCTGTTACATTATTTTTTGGGAGATCTGTTAAGAAAGAAATCAAAGGGTTTTCAATGATCAGAGCAGGAGTTGCATGTAGTCATGTCTTGGCTGGGTTTATTAGTTCTATTAACTCTTATCTTTGTAATTAATTCTAACAAGAGTGTGTTATTATGAGCTTCTAGGATGGGGATACTGGATTGAAGTGGAGATATTTTGTTTGCTATTCGGCTGTAACTTCTTACACTGACTGAATGAAGTCTCTGTTTTCCCATTAAAAAAAAATTAAAAAAAGAAAAGAAAAGAAGGAAAGTATATGTGTCCTGACGAATGAAGACACGTTTCTTTCAACTAGCTCCTTTATTGGAATTTGTCATTTCATGATTCTACAGCTATGGCATGTGCTGTGGATATGTCTTCTTTTGCTGTACTCGCCCTTATCCCCGAATCTGTACGCTTGCAATCTAATGATTCAACATTCCAAGGAAGTGATGGAGTAATATTGCATTTTAATGCTAATGATCCCATTCCCCAGAGTACCTGGTCTGTTAGGAAGGTATTATATTCTTCATCCTTTTCCTTTTTATTCTTCTTTCTCTGATTAGCTAGCGTACACATATTTCAACTATTCTTACCGAACAACCGTTTCTCTAATTAATGATCACTTATTTATAATTAATCACTCATTTGTGTCGTTGAACACTGTAGGCTGAAGGAGGGGGTCTTGCTTTTCTTCGATCCAAAAAATCTTACGATAGTTCAGATGGGAAATCTGGCGAGCCATGCCTTGTCTATATCAATGGTGACCACGAATATAGTTTATTTGACCCGTCTGGCAAGGAAGCACAAGAGTTTAGTTTGACCAAGTGGGGAAGTTATCACGCCCTTGAAGAAACAGGAGGTACATTATTTTCGTTATTTTCTATTTTAATCATATCAACAATGTGATCTCCATAGCTGTGCTGCCTTCTATTCTCATTTAGGTCTGCTACACAGTATCCTCTTTTTCTCTTAGTAAAACAATTCTCTACCCCGCATTGACCTGACATTGCCATCACAATATAAATAAATAAATAAATGTGTATATATATATCTGCAGGGCATGCGTAATGTTTTTTTTTTATATATCTTTTAGTGTTTGGCCAGCTAACACGCACCTTTGCCATTCTTACGAGACAAACTGCCTAATTCTACAATATTTGATTGTCATATAAGTTTGTAGAAAATTAATTTCTAGGCAAGGGCTACTATGAATGGATCCATAACCTTTTGGTTCTCCTAAACCCTCCTGATCTCTTGGCCAACTCGGGATGGATAATGGGTAAAATCAAATCTAATTGATTTATTTTTGGGAAAAAGAGGACCCCTGATTCCCCATTATTTTGCTGGATCAAAAGTAAATATAGATGGAATTGGGATTACAAAAAAAAACAAAAAATAGAAGAGAGGCTTTTTGCCAATGAGTTATTCTTGTGATTGGGTTAATTTTCAAATTTGTGAAGGTATCTTATTTTCCTGTTTATTTCTTGTACTTTTTTGAACTCCACATTATATCACCTCGTTTTCAGATTAGATTTTTCTCGCATTAATTTCAATTGTAAAAATCATGTCGATCCAATGATTATTAATCCAGAAAATTATTACAGGGAAATTTGGATATCAAGCTATCTATGGGGAACTATCAGAATTTGACTCAAAGATGGACCAGACCTTGTCTGCCCCATCTGTTCCATCACAAAGGCCTTGGGAGACCATCTTCAGTGGCTCATCACATGAACTTCCACCTCTGAGTAAGCTTTGTTCAGCATTTTTAGAATCATTATTGGAGAGGAGGACGATTGCTGCCGAGTAATTTCGACATATCTTATAAACATGTCACATTGTATGCTTCTCAAGTTCCTGGATTTGACTCAATCGAGACCAATCCGAAGATAAAATCGGTTGGCATCAAAGCATAAGCTTTTGATTTCTCGATTTCTAACCTATTATACAACATGAATAGAGCTGTCTTCATTGTGCAACAATCTAAACGATGCATCTTTTCTGGCTCTGTGTTGAAGATCTTCCAAAGAAAAGATTGGATTTGCATCCTTGAGAGAGAAACAAACATCATAAAATTTTGTTAGGTAGTTCAGTAATGAGTGTGTAATTGAAAATTTTGTAAATTAAAATTAGTTGTGTTTTAGTATGGAAACTTATCCAAAGCCCTTTGGATTATTGGGAATCCTACCTTACAGTTATATGCTATAGAACGTTTTCTATTGTGATAATGTTAATAACTATTTAATTGAAAGTTGGTAGTGATTTTAATCCATGTTTCCAGTACATTCTTACATATCCGTTATAAAAGTAACCTTGGAAAAAATAAATTTTCAAATCAATTGCAACACTAATGAATAATCATAAATAAGGAGTTATTATAAATTGTACTCGAGGTACATATTATTATTATAGAGAAGCGGAAATGGTAATCTCAAATAAAAGTAAAGATTATGTAAGCCGTAGTTTTTTTTCTTTTTTGAAATAAGGGTAACAATGCCTGTCTCTAGGCTAGACACCGAGAAACATCGAACCGGGAGTTATTATAAATTGTACTCGAGGTACATATTATTATTATAGAGAAGAGGAAATGATAATCTCAAATAAAAGTAAAGATTATGTAAGCCGTAGTTTTTTTTCTTTTTTGAAATAAGGGTAACAATGCCTGTGTCTAGGTTAGATACTGAGAGACATCGAACCGTGATTTATTATAATTCACTAATTATAATAATTGTTTATATTTGGATTGAATTATAGCACCCCAACTTTAAATTTCATAAATGCCTCCAAAACATGGCTTAGAAGTAAGAGTTTGAGTCCCAATAATCAATGAGTCACCAAAACCCACCCACTTTAAAAAGATGTAGTAGTTTAACTTAGTACACTGAATGAATTGCATTGAATTCTTTTGAAACAAAATTTGCACTATTCTGCGAAGTGCAATTTTCTGTTTAATTTATAATTAATGTTTGTTTAGTAGCCGTTGAACCAGCCGTCCTCTAAAGTCTTTTTAGGTTAAACAACTCCCTTGTCTTTCAATTATAAAAACATGTCTCTCCTACCCCACCTTTTTTTTTTTACTTGTATTCTCTTTTATTTAAATTTAGTGAAATAATCATTTAATCTTAATGTTGAAGACTAAGGGAAAATAAGGATGATAAGGACTTGTTTTAATTTCTAGAATTGGTTCAATAGTTGCTCTAAATAAACCTAAATGAAATAATGCATATCTAAAAAGTTATAGTCTAACCAATATTTGAATGGTGTTTAGTATAATGTTTGTTTTTTTTTTTTTTTGGAGTTCATAATGTTTGGGAACTTGTATATGATATATTTAGGTTTAGGTTTAGGTTTTTTTATATGTGAGTAGATTGTAGAAGTTAAAAAAATATTGTTGATTTTTTTTAAGTAGATGACTTAATTGTTGAGATGTATTAAATTTTTGTAACAAATAAAATAAGAAATTTCTAACCTCAAGATAAAAAAAAAAAAAATAAAATAAAAAAATAAAAAATAAAAACTATCTTTATTAAAAGCAGGTTTGACTTCGTATAAAGATTTAATCAAATTCATATTCAAACACACTTTTAAAATAATGTGGGATTTATTAATGCATTTCATATAAGTCTTAAAAACATGAAAGTGATATATGTTTGTTATATATATAAACAACATTTGAGTATGAGAGTATTTGAATTCGTAAATTCATGATTACTAAGTTAGACATATATTATGTCACTAGAATTATATTCTTATTTACAAAATTTTGATATTTTAAAATATGATTAAAGAGGTAGATTCGTAATTATTCCTTTTTTTTTTTTTTTTTAATATTAATGCACATTATGTAGCAAGTATTTGGTTTGTGAGTATAACTAATCACAAACTGACAGTTGACTTCAATTCCACTTTAAAAGTGTAACAATTAAAAAACATGATAAAAGGTCCCTCATTTTCAAGTATTTGTATAATAGCAATGTTTTTGTAAGTGTATTTAATACAATTTTGAAAAAAAAAAGGTTTTAAAATCTTTGCCACATATAGTTTGAGGCCATAACCATCCAACTTTGTAGCTGCTTTTTTTCCCTTTATTTAATAAATACCATTAACTCTGAGTTGTTGAGTTGGCTAGGGCTACCCTTATCATGTCACCTTTCATCCTTTCCCCTCTCACTATATATTTATTGATAATTTGAGTTCTTGTTATTTTATAATTGTGAGGTGCTCTATATGTAGGTACATTTGGTAATCCATCACACTCTCAAATTTGTTTCATTTAATTAATTCACTTTGATGGCTTAGCATCATCTAGGTCACATTCAAATTTCACATCCTTAATATTGTTATATATATATATATATATATATATAAAATTGTTGTAGATAGCATATTGTAGTATTCATATTTTAATTATAGCAATTTTTAATAAAAATATTTCATACATAATAAAATATGAAATATTTAACTTAATTAAAAATTATCATTTTAAAATTTTATTGATTAAAATACTTGATTGAAACCTATCAATTTCACTTGATTGATAAGTCTATTAATTTTGTAGCAATCAATCTAATATGATTGAATGATTTTGTTATATTTGATTTTTTCTAAAATTTTGACATTGGTAGAATTTTTTTCTTTTTTTTGCTACTCATGAAAATTTCTTCGTCCTTATTGTATTATTTTTCAAAATCCATCATAAAGTTAGTTCCATGAGATATAACTATTATATAGAGAATCATATTTATAAATTCAAGCAATTTTTAATTGTGCAATTATGGGTCAATAATTCAATGAGGATGTTAATTAATTTACCAAATGATAGAATATGAATGAGTACTGAGAAAGAAATTTATTGAACATTATTGTGGTGTAAACTTGAATTGATAGTTCTTAAAACATAAGTAGTTATAATATTATGCATTTAATTGAATTACAAGCTAGGATAAATTATATAATGATTATAAAAACAGAGGAAAATCATAACATCATCTCATTGAGAAGCAAACAAATTTACAATTCTCAAATTGCACAAAGTGGGGCCTTAAACCATAGATCACATGAATACATTAGAATTTGATATATTTTTTTCCTCATAATTTGGATCCAAAATTGTATTTTTAAACTAAAGATTTGCATTATGAGCAGTTCAATCTAGCTTCATATGTACACAATTTACTGTCTCTATTGTGTGGTTTGAACATTGTTTAATCAAACTTCAATTGTGGCCTACATTGAGTTATGAGGACTGATGGAGAAAGAACTGTCCCATTCATATTCCAAGTCCTCAAAGCCCCATAATTTATCCATCTCTTCTTCTTCTTCCTCGGGCATTTTCCACCTCTCTGTATCGACATAGCGGTCCTCCATGATGTCGAGTACCTGTCAATAAGAAAAACAGACCATTCTTCTTAGCTCGCCTTCGCTGGCACTACCATGAAAAAGGTAGTCACGTTTAAATCCACCATGGCTAAGAAATTCAATATCGTGTGCAAAACTCTCGAAACCAAATGGATTGAGCTAACATAATGAAACTACGAAGAGATAGAATGGGGGAGAAGTCAAGATCAGATTCTTTTTTAACTATCTGTGAGTATCAGGACCAGCTTATGCGCACATTGACTATTCTCTCGAGATAAATTGTCTGTCTCTATAATATTTGACTATCAAGGAGACTAATAAAAAATTTCCTACGGGTCATGAAGTTCTTGGGGAGCTAAGAGGTGATGGGTTTTCAATCCATGATAGAGACCTACTTAGGAATTAATTTTTTACGAGTTTCCTTGACATTCAAATATTTTAGCGTTAAGAGGTATATCCCGTGATATTAGTCGAGGTGCACGCGAGCTGACTTAGATAGTCAAGGATATCAAAAAAAGGAGACCAATAAAAAATTAATTTTTCGATAAATGATTATTATGGATTGAACACATTAACCTTTTGATTCCACAAGATTCTCTTGATTACTAGATCAACTTATGATGGTTCAAATCAGATGCTTCTTTGATGTGATTTTAGGCATTCTTTTATCAAACTAGTTGCCAACACTAATCACATGTGATTGCTTTATTTTGTATTCTTTTTCCTTTCCTAACCTAGAAATTTAAGTAGGTAAATCATCATAGAGTGACTCAATTGGTCAAAGAGGGTCTTGAGATGCATAAGGTGATGAATTCAATCCATAGTGGTCACCTACTTAGGAATTAATTTCCTACGGATTTGGTATGCCCCGTGACATTAGTCGAGGTGTGCGAAAGTTGGCCCGGACAGTCATGGAAATCAAAAAGAAAAAAAAAAGAAAAGAAATTTAAGTTAGGTAGATTAGTTGAAACATTGCTTGGGGTAATTTCATTTCTATGATTAGTACCCACTTGATATTTCTTCAAAATCATCACTACCAGGAATCTAATTTTTTTTTTTTTACTTCTACTGTGAGGCTGTAACCTAAAAAGATCAAAACTTCCCAAATTAGAATATTTCTCTATAAGAATCTACATTTCACTATATATTTTGAAAACAAGCAATCTAGAAGAGTACAAAAGAGAAATCCCAATAATAGCATCTAACTACTTTCTTTCGGTATGAAATAATATGGCGATTTCGACATTATCCAAAGTACGACGATGCATTCAATGATGATTAAAAGCTATGATTAGAAAGCTTTATGACTATAATACAAAAAGGACAAGCTAGCAACATGTAGATTATTATTGCAAGGAGTTGATTCCATAAGAGATTAATAATAAGTGCAAGGAATAGTTAGCTACCTCGGTCATGGTGGGGCGCCACAACGAAGACTCCCGAATGCATAGAGAAGCAGCAAGGGCGAATCTTTTCAACTGCGTAAGGTCGTAGGCTCCCTCGAGTCGTGGATCTATAAGCTTTTCGTACTCTCCTCGGTTTAATATCGGTTTAGCCTGTGTTTGTTTAGGATTAGTGTCTGATTGAAGCAGCACAACCACATGGCCAACATGTCAAATTACCAAAAACTTGGTATAGTTTTAAGTCTAGAAGAAATCAACCACTGATCTAACAAACAAACAAAAAAATGTATTTTTGAAAACAAAGGCGAAAACAATCACCAACCATTCGAAAACCGAAAGCGAAAAACATGGAAGTTTTTTAAAAGAAATGTCACAACTCACAACCATAACCATTTCTTTATTGAATCATACAGTTTGATTGAGAAACAAGCCAAGGAAATGATTGCTCTTTTATGAGGATGAACTTATAATATTATATATATACAAACAAGAAATGAAAAGTGAGAAATTAATTTGAACAAATAATTTAGCATTACCCAGCTGTGTAAGCTTTGGTGAGACCCATCAACAGGCTTTCTTCCAGAGATTACTTCTAAAAGAAACACTCCAAAAGCAAAAACATCTGTTTTCTCATCCACAATCCCATGCAAATAGTATTCTGGGGCCAAGTGCCTGTAATAATCAAAACCCTTTTTATAAAAATTTCATTTTTTTTCCCTAAATAATTTGTTCCAATTAAAAAGTCAAAATCTTGCTAATTACCCAAAGGTTCCTTCAATAGGAGCAATTGAATGATGAGACCATTGAGTTGGAAGCCATTTAGCCAATCCAAAATCTGAAATCTATGAAACCAAAAACCAAAACAACATTAGAAAAAACAAAACATTTCCACAAACATTCAAACAAGAACAATGGATGAGAATGACAAACCAGAGGCTCGAAATCTGCAGTTAAGAGAATATTTGAAGACTTAATATCTCTATGAATAATCCTTCTTTGGCAATCCTTGTGCAAGTAATGGAGTCCTCTAGCTGTCCCAATAGCAATCTTGAACCTTGTTTTCCAATCAATTGGACCCAAAATTTCATCTACAAAAACAGGAGTTTCAAAAATTGGAACACATTTAGACAATGGTATTTTGTTTTCAGTTTTTTGAAATTTAAACTTGTTTCACTCAAATTTTCTACAAATGGTTTCATTTTCAGTATCCAAATTCAAAAAATCAAAACTAACTTTCTAAAGTTATTTTTTAAAATTTTTTATTTTAAATTTTCAAATTTTGGTTTGGTTTTTGAAAAGATTGGTTGAAATAGTTGTTATAGGCTTAGTTCTCAAAAACCAAAGACCAAAAACAAAATGGTTATAAAAAAAAGGCAAAATTTTGAAATGGGGTTATGTAAAAACCCTCATTTAATAGCTTACCATGAAGAAGAGAAGCCACAGAGCCTCTAGAAGAGAAGTGAAAAATGAGATAAAGACCATTATCAAGACAGCATCCTAAAAGAGACACAACATTAGGATGTTGAACATGTCCAATGGTTCCAATCTCTGTCAAAAACTCCTTTTCTTTCCTCTCATCACTAGATGTTTTTGCAACTCTTTTCACTGCAATTTCTTCCCCGTTCCTTAAAATGCCTCTATAAACTTCAGCAAATCCTCCTTTTCCAACCAAGTTCTCTAACACCCAGATGAAAAAAACACAAACTTTATATAAAAAAAAAATCAAAAAACAAAAAAAACAGAGCACCCACAAAAACAAAAGGGATTTTAAGGATTGTAGTACCTGAGCTGAATCCATTGGTGGCATCGAAAAGTTGTTGAAAAGAGAAGCATTTCCAAGAGGGTTTTTGAGGAGAAATGGAATCTGTGGTTTTGTTGGAGGTGTTTGGATTTGGGGATTGGTCTTCTTCTAAACTACGTCGTTTTAGAGAGAAGAGGCGTTTGAAGCTGTTGGATTTTATGTACTTCATTGTTCGTGGAGTCCGAGGAAAATGGTCTGAGTTTATACAAAGAACAAACTTAAAAGAAGAAGAAGAAGAAGAAGAAATGTGAGAAAATTGTGTTTGGGAGTTGAGAAAATTGAATTTAACAAGAAGAAGAAGAAGAGAGAGTGGGTGATGAAGAGCTTTAGTATATACTGTTTGTGTGTACGTGTGGGGCTCTCTATGGTTTTAGTTTTCTAATTATACTTTTTTTTTTAGAAAGATGATTATCTAACTAACTTTAACTATTCAATACAAATGGTAAAGGTTGAATTGGATTATAAAACTCTTTTTAAGTTGAGTTAGACTTAGCTAAGATAAAAGATGTTTACCATCTGATAACTCAACTTGAAAATATACAAGTTGAATCGAGTTGAATTAGGTTGCTCTAATATATAGAGTTGGTGTGTTGAGATATTGACCAATTTGAAAATTTCACTTGTCACAATAAAATCACATAATTCAATCTATATCATATATATACACACAATAGTTCTGTCACATTTATAGTTCATCTCAACTATTTTTGTGGGTCATGTAAACTAATTGAAACTGATAAAAAAAATTAATTTTTGAATAGGTGTTCAACTTTTTTATTCAATCCATGAGGTTATACATCATTTTTTGCTCCCCATATTTTTTTTTTTTTTTTTTTTTTTTCATATTCTTAACTATGCCATCAATTAATTTAGTTTAAGTTTAATCCTTTTTAAATAACTTGGTATTTTGGGTGGATTTTGTTGGGATGGATATAAACAAAATATCGCACATTAGTTAAACGAGAGAAAGATCATCGAGTATATGAATCATATCTATTAAAATGAAAATTTTTTTTTGGGTAAAACAAAATCATGAAAATTTATACTTAAAATAAACAATATTGGGCCTCTATAGAGATTTGAGTATAATTTAATGAATAATACAAATTAAGCTACAATTTTTAAGGTTTATAGTTTGATCATCTGTCACCCTTCCATTATTGGACTCAAACAATAAAACTCAATTGGTTTCAAATTTAAAAAAAAAAACAAAAAAAAAAATTAAAAAACAAAAAAAAAAACAAAAAAAAAACAACAACAACTCAATTGTGTACTCATTTTAATTTATTATTGGTTGAATTATATATATTTCATCAAATTAGTGATTTGTTTATTTAGGGTGAGACCGAACTTTCAATTTTAGATGGGTGCTTGTCTTACCATTCATAGCTAGCTATAGTATTTGTTAAATTCTAAAACAAATTGATATTTGGGGAGAGGAGGAAATAAACTAATTAGGCTTGATTTATTTTTTTTAAAATTTTTAATTTTAATTTTTTTTTAATTTGAGATTACTAATTAGGCTTGATTAGGAAATAATTCTTGATAAGATTAATTTTATTTTTGAATTCTAACAAGAGTGAGTTTAAATTTATTACATTTTGGTTGATTGAACTATTAATACCTATGGAGAAACAAATTAACACCTAATCAATTGAGTTATATTAGGTGATATTAGAAACTATTTTTAGTCTGTTTTTGTTAATTTATTTTTAATCAATCAAATTATACCATTTCACTACTTTTTTTTTTTTTTTTTAAAGGTGATATTTAAGCATCATAAATTAAAATTCATAACATAGGTTAAAGGAGCTTTCCCAAGTTAGAAATAAATAGGCACGATCATTTTTTTTAGTTCAACAATGAACGGAGAGATCGAACCTATGATCTTTCGTTGATAAGTGTACATTGATGTTGTTGAATTATTATTCTTGTTGTAAGTATAATCAATAAGCTAACACTCCAGAAATATGTTCTTTCAAAAAAAAAAGAACTATAGAAATATGTAATTTAACTTTTTTTTTAAAAATTCTTATGTAATTTAACCTTAAGTCACTCATTCTGCATACAAATATTACATCTATCAAATTATTATTGTTTGGAAACAAAATGATGTAACATTTAAAGTTAAAAACATAGTACTTATTCCTTGAACATGTATAGACATACAATATTTAAAGGGAAAACATGTTAATTTTGCCTAGATTAATGAGAATCAGATCATGATCAGCTGAGCCCATTTGGCTCTCATGTTTTTGGATTTTATAAGACAAAACTTGGAAGTGTGGAAATGAACCCTTTTTACCATTATTTACTCATATAATCACATGCATGATTCTGATTTTGAGAAATATTAACAAAAATTTTAGGAACTCAAAAAAAGGAAAAAAAAAAAAAAAAAAAAAAAAGGATCCTTAAAATAGGATTCCTATTCAATGTCTTTTTTATGAAAAAGATGAATGGGAATATTGAATTCAATTTATTATTTTTTTTGTAAAACAAAATTTTCATTTGAAAATTTCCGAACAACAAAAAATGAATGAATGGGAATGTGGGTTGGAGGTTTTATTTTTATTGATTATTCTTTTGAATTTAACCACAATTGAAAGTGAGAGATACAAATCCATAATCTAGATTATACAAACGTTGCTTGCTAATGTGTATGGGAGCTTTATTCCTCTGTATTATATTACAAATTCATTCAATTTTTAAATCACAATATCACATTTAAATTAATTTTATATTAATCGTAACTTTTGTGAGAATTATATTTTATTAAAGCTCTATTCAATTTTTTAATCACAATATCACATTTAAATTATAACTCTTGAGAATTAGAATTTTAAAGCATTGGCTTTATATAATAATCCAAATCCATCAAACTTTCATAGTACGTAGAATATATTGAAAAAGAAAAACAAAATCACTCTCTTTTGCATTTCACACTCCATACGAAATAAATAAATCATAAAACCCCAATACCATTATTTATAAACTAAATTTTCTTACATTAACATTAACATATCAATTGATTAAGACATATCAGCACAAAAATTTATATTGGTTTAGATGTTATCACACTACAACAATTATGAGCTTTCATGACATACATTTTTAAATATTTTAATGAATACTAATATATTATGACAGGCAAATTATAATTATTTTTTAAGAAAAAACACGAATACTCTCTAACGGTTAATCTTTCATGACATGGGTCTTAACGATTTCAATATCAACTATTAAAAAAAATTAGTTCAAAATATGAGTAGATATTTGAATTTTTTTAACCATGGAACGTTTAATGAATTGTAATTGGATATGATAGAATAGAAAGAACCAATTATAAAGTGGTTTAGAGGTCAAACAGATTTTGGAGAACTAAGAGGTGACAAATTAAATCTATGATGATCTCTTATTGTTTCTTGATATATCCAAATGCTATAGGGTCAGTATGTCATGTGACAATTGTCGATGTGCACACAAAGACAACGAACAAATCACAAACCTCCACATGGAACAATTTTGTTTGTTCAACACAATGTACACTTGGAACCCTTGGAATCTATACGAGAATCACCCATACCACTTGTTAGGAACAACTTTGAGAATCACTTCTCATGACTTTATTTTTTGGT
>JBBMKA010000009.1:11255216-11272964 GCA_037833695.1 Sechiopsis laciniata | reverse complement strand
AGATTATTCATGAAACCTTGTAAGTCATGTTTGAGTTTGTTGAAACTCCAAAGACATTGTTCGAATTTAGAACAACGGGTATATTGCCGCATTTTAGAAATTGCAGACTTTTTTCTGTTGATTTAGTTCTCGTTGTTTTGCCAGTCGCTTCGATTACTTTTGGCATTCACGTTGACAATGTTAGTAGAAAATGGATGGTGCTTTGACAGACTGGATTAATTTAGACACTTGAATAGAATTGAACTTGGTCTTGGTGTTCCCCATTTTCCTCCTCTCAAACTTAAGATTGTAGAAAATGGATGGTGCTTTCCCAGTATGTTTAGCTGGTTTTGACGCGGCTGCTGGTCGAAGGTGGATCGAGGTTCGATCACTGATCAACTATACAATCATTAGAGCAAACTAATCCGATCACTTCATGATGTAGTGATGCTGCAAAGTCTTGTCAGAATTATAGTAGCTCTGCATTGGAAGATTTCTGAATAGCGAAGGCTATGCGTTGAGCTTGGTGCAACGTATATTATAAGCATTTTGGTGAGGGCACTCATATTTCACTTGGAACTTAAAAGTTTTTTTTTTTTTTTTTTTTTTTTTGGCATCCGAACAATAGGCAATTTACACAATGTTAGTCATCATCCCATTTCAGTATCCCTATAAACATAACCCACCTTGAATATTTTTGCCTTTGTTACATTTAAGATCAAGCTTTTAGAAAATTAAGCTTGGTGTATTTCATATCTTTTATTTTGAAGTTCCCAAGAGATGACGCAATTGGTCGAGGGAAGGTATGTTCTTTTCATGGTTTTAGATTTGAAATTTACTCGTGACATTAATGGGTATATACCTTCTAATTGTTTTTCTACACTCTTTGATGTATCTCGTGTGTCGAGTATTGAGGGAATAAAGCTCCCATTCCTCATCTTTAAAAAAAAAAAATCTTTATTATGAAAAAGAAAAGGGAGACAATTTAAGTGGTCCAACTTTTGTTGGTCAAATCTTCTTTGGGATTGACTTGCTATTGTTGATGGGATTTCACACTTATCACCTCAGCTAAACAGGTAGGACAAATTAACAACTTTGTCGTTATCTTAAAAAACTGAATGGTTTCCGTGGGTTAGCGTTGGGAGGCCAATGGGATTAAAGTCAAAGTGGTGAATTCTCTCACTGTTAAGATGTTAAATAAATATTCGAATCTGTAAAAAAGGAAACCGATGACAAATTTGACGTTCAAGAAATTAATTATGAAGAATGATAATAAGGAGACGAAAGTAAATCCAATAACTATTCCAATTTGTTCTTAGATTTATTTTTAAAAGTTTTGTTCATTCTCTTGAACGTTTTGAGATTTTTCATCCTTTATTGCAAGGAGGTAAATCTTTGAAGCTTTGTTCATCCTCAAAATTACGTGCAATCAAATCTCAATTCAAGCAATGACCAGGAACTCAAATTCTTAACTTGTAGGGAACATGAACCTGCTTGGCCTTCCAATTGGAAACTTAAAGTTAATGGTTAACAATGTAAATGAAGCATAATCAAGTTGAGAAGACACTCAAAACCCCCAGAAACAAGTTTCATAAATTAATAGCTAAAGAATGTTAAACCATACTCATCTACACATCTATTTGAAACGTTAATAGCGACTGCAATCAACATGTTATCATCATAAGAGTGCTATGAAAGGTACCTAAATAATGACAGTTAAATTTGTCGATTTTCGAGACGATCAATGCCAAAGCTTCATGCAGAATCCAGTAGGAACAGCACATGTTTTCTTGCTTGAAATGCATTCTGAAAAGGTATCCACAAGTTGCTCTGCAAGAGCTGATGGATCTTCAATGAAGTTATCAACAAAGGCCTTCACAATCCTAACTTCTTGTGTTGTGGCTCTCAAGCTGTACCATGTTAAGAATTTTTGTCTGAAGTTCTTCTCTATATGCCCCTCACATTCTAGCCATCTAATTATTTTTAAATAATACTCAAAATCCTTATCCGAAATGCCATTTGTCGTACAATCAGCATCTTGAGTCTCTGCATTATTTCTCTTCTTCGATGTGCTTCCATGTCGGAGTTTGTCTCCTCCCAACCCATTTTCTCGATCCATGGCGCTGGACTTCAATCGTCCAGTCCTTCCGAGAACAACCTTTAGTATTTCCATCTTGCAAGGAGTAACTGGCAATCCAGCCTCAGAGCTGCTGACAAATGGTGTGCATTTAGTTCCTTCTCGAACGGTCGAATTCGACCCGTTATTCATGCTTGTATCTTCAATGATATGGACCTCAGAGGAATGTCTGTCTTCGAGTTGTGAAGCATTGGAATCAGGCATGCCACTTTTCTTTGTAGCATGTTCCTCATCCAACAAAGAAGCAGAATCTTTAGCAGTTCCCCCTCCACCGACATCCGCGCAGTTTACTGCATCGTTTCCTGTTCGACTACCGCTACAAGGCATTACATTGTTCGTTTCGTCTTCCACTGAAGAAGGATTAGAGAGCTCACTAAAAGTGGTCACCGGACTCTGAATTCTTTCAATTGCCAAGTAGCCTGTGGCAACCTCCCGAGCACTAGCTGTTGAGACCTGGACTTCACACATTCCCAAATCTCCTGTCCCATCAAAGGAAATGGCTTTGAAATAATATTCTGAAGATGGGACCAATCCTCGGACAACAAACCTCAAATTGGGTTGAGACAAGGTGCATGTCGGCTCTATAGGGTAGTCGATATCGCATGCCTTTCGATGCCATAGCCTATAACCAACAGTTTTTTCAGAAGAAACATCTTCAGTACCCAAAATCACTGTAAGATTTGTTTCATTAATATCTTTGAACCTTATAAGGTTTGTAGCTACCAAATTTGTATCTGCAAAATTGGCAAAGGACTGGTCACTGATTTCTTTTCAATGAAACACTACACAATTGAACACAAATATCATTTCCAAAGTCTATTTAGTTCTGTAGAATGCAGTAAAAAATCGATCAGCAATCACTTCAAAATCTTATCTTACATGCTAAATTACTTCTAGTGCAGCTACACAAGGACACTAAGTGGCTTTATGGAGGCTATTGACGAGTAAATTGAGATGAGTAAAAAAGTTTTGGGGGTGTTTGACAAACAAAGTACTCCTAAAAAAATCATATCCAAACGAACTATTGTAACTACTCAAAACAAATCCTCATTTCTAATTCTAACTACTCAAAATAACTCCTTATTTCTAATCATTCATTTCTAACTACTCAAAATAACTCCTCATTTCTAACCTCTCATTTCTAATCATTCATTTCCAACTATTCAAAATAACTCATTTTTAACTACTCATTTCTAATCACTCATTTTTAACTACTCAAAATAACTCCTCATTTCAAATCCACATCCAAACAAGCTATTGTCTCTATCTCCTCTACAAAAAAATTACATCCAAACAAGTTTTTGGATGCAACTCCTCCATAAAAATCTACATCCAAACGAGCTATTACAAAAACCTCAATTTTCTAACTGCTCAAAATAATTTATCAAAATGACTCCTCAAACTAACTCCCACACCTCCTAGGAGTCTTATATAAAATAAATTACCTTGTGTAATGGAGCTGGGCAATTGAGAGAGCAATGAGTCCAGTGTATCAATGGCTAACGTGCAGAGTTTCTGAACTTCTGGTCCTGAAGAAAGCCTGTTCACTATGCCTCTGCCTGTACCAACTGGTACACCAGTCAAAGGACCCACTTCATCTTCAAGTTTCTCCATAGCCTCATCCACAATCTGATACACTTCTTGATACTTTTCACCTTCACTCAAAAGCTTTTTGCTTAAAGAGATGCGATAACACAGTATATCCACTCTTCTGGTTTCCTTCGCCTTCATCAATTGTTTTCTCCAACATCTTAAGAAATTAAACCGAGTGTCGTTAGTGCAGAAGGCAATAAATAGTATCAAATAACTGGGGATGTTGCAAGACTTTGAACTTGTTAACTACAACATTTGAAAGCACTTTGACAGATCAGGAAGGATAAAATGTGATAGTGCTTGAAAATAAAAATAAGGATTTTGCACATGTCTTGAATGTTGTATGTTTCAATCTGACTGAGACCACTTCATGGTTTACAAACACAGACAACCATTGTAGTTTTGATTATTTATTATCCTCATAACTTAGATAGGTTTATATAATTCCAATTCAAATCTGAGTACGGCTGAAAGTCTAGTCCTTGTCTCATTGGGGTGATTGGATTTTGGAGTTTGGGAGAAGTGAGGAGAGGAAGAGGAAATGGAGAGGAAGTGAACTGATTTGGAAAGATGAAGTATTTGTTTGAGAATTGATGTTTTGGAGAGAAGATGTTAGAATTTTTTTTTTTGGAGATTTGTGTTTTGAAAAGAGATGTTTGAATTTCTTTTTTAGGAATTGGTGTTTAAGAGAGAATTTTTTTATTTTATATTAATTTTTATTGTAATAAAGTTTGATTTGATATTTTATATGATTAAATATGCTTAATGAGATGTGAGGAAGAATTTGAAAGAAATTGAGAGAGGTTGTTATGTACAAAAAACAAACAAGGAGTTGGATAATTTCCTCTCCTCACCTCTCCCAACTCCTAAATCCAATCAACAGAAATGATAAATGACATCATCTACTGCTTTCTCACCAAAGTCGTGTCTTCTTTGTAACAGTAAGGCAGAAGACCAGCATTACATTGTCGTTCACAGCTGTTAGTCTAGAACTTTTTCGTAGTGCAGTTAGTCTAGAACTTAGTGTAGAAATTTGATCCTTTATGATTTGCAGTGGTCACTAAAATTACTCCTTTTTTTAATATCCGTGAGTGTTTGAGTCACCTCGACTCTAATGCTAGCATGATTAAGACCCTATGAGTCAGAAAATTTGCAACATCGGGATGGGAGATTTGGATGAAAGAAAAAAAGGGATGGATGAAGGGATGTCTAGACCGATTCAAGACAAACATCCTAGTTTTTTCCTAACTTCTAGATAATGTACCCTTTAAAAAGTTTTTATCGAACTCTTATGTACTCTCCATTTGTGTTGGACTGGTTGGTCATTGAGGAGAGGACTTCTTATTATGCACTCTCCAATTGGTGTGTGATCAAGTTCCCATTTTCCAGAGTGACTGTCAAACTCTAAATAATTCAAAAACTATGATATGATTGACTTGGATAATATCTCGTCCGTAAGGTGAAACTCCATTACAAACTCAAAGTGCCTGAATATGTATGGATAATGACCTAAACAAAGTCGAATTCTTATATACTATGGTAAAACAAAAAACAAAAAAAATCTTCGCTCGAATCTTCTATAGCCAGGAAAGTGAAGCAACAATCAGCAACACATTCAATTCTTCAAGAAAAAGAGAACCACAGATTCACATGTCTAAAATCCAATTTAAGAAAGAAGAAGAAAAAAAATTAACTTTACAACCACAGAAGGTCAGCTGTCCTATTTGATTCAATCAATCAATGACCTCACTTGAGCCTCAAGTATTTAATCCGGGAAGCTAATAAATAATATCTTAAAAACAAATATCTTTTCTGTTAGTTTCCTACAAGATTGAAAAAATCAATTTTCTTTAAAATAATATTTTTTTACTATTTAATACGAAAAAAGATTAAATGATTGACCATTACTAGAGCATGGTAGTTCAAAAGCTTCACCATCTAATGGCAGATTCAGTATCAACTTTGGATGAATCAAAATCAATAACTTTGCCCCTTCATTTCAATAACTAAACTAGTTAGTGGAAAACTTATATTACTAGATTTGCTTCACCTCAAATAAGAGAATAACTTATTGAAATCCTTTCAACTTCAAGGAACATTTGAAAGAGTTAAAAACAAAACATTTAAAAAGAAAACAAGAGATAAAAGCCAGCAATTACCCGAGCAAGTCGTTGACTTTTCCACAAGATACACAATGGAAAATCCCTTCAATTCGAGCCTGCTGTCCTTTAGAAATACCAGATTTTGCATGCTTTAAAGCACATTCTAGATGGCATGACATACCACATGAAGTGCCTTGAAATGGTGGATCAGAGCTGCAACTTAACCACAGACTAGGATCCTTATTATCATCATACTGATAACAGATGCAGCATGAACACCTCTTACAAAATTTATCACCTTGATTTAATGTAGCTTTGCACGCCGAATTTTTGCAGTACACTGCAATATTTGAGTCACTCCTAGAGTTACTGATTGGAATATTGTTTGCAGAAACAGCTAGCCGTGTTGGTTGATCAATTTTTCTTTGCTTTTTGGTAATCTTTGGAGAAAGACAGAGAGAAGACTGACTATCAACGTCTGTAACATCCTCAGTTGACCCTGATTTCTTTTCAGTAACAATTTTCAGAAGGTTCTCGATTATTTTCAGTTTTGTTAATCCAGTATATTTTCTCTCTTTTCCCATTTCTGCACACAGGATCTCTAAAATCTCATGACGACTCCATGACTGAAGCAGTTCGGAAGCATGTGGCTGATCTGATATTTCATAAACCAAATTTCTTTTCTCCTCCATACTCATCTTACTGCATTTTGATGGATCAAGAGCAGCTGCTATAACCAAAACATAAAATCAAACGTCAAAAAGGTACCAGATGCCATTCAGTTTGATGTGAGCAACGTCATTGGGCTTGACTTGACATAAATTAAACATGCATGGATTTGTAATAGTAATTTGGGATGAATGATCATACCGATTTGAATTTATTAATTAATAATCTACTCACTTGCTAACCCAATCTAAGTACTACATGGTTGAACTGAGTCAGGTTGAGTCTAAAACACAACAAACTTTAACTCCTATCATTTCTTAAACCTCCGACGACCGAAACAATGCAATCAAACATGATGAACAGTGCTCATGCAATTACTTACTGCGCTCACCAAACTAATCTTCCAAGAAGCGAAAAACACTCAGATAATTAGACATGGCAAGCTTCCTATCCCAACTGTTACCGACAGGAGGAAAAGGATAAGTAAAAAAGCGAAGAACTTGAACATGATTGTCAAAGCGAGATCATCCAAACTACACCGAAAACAGCAATCAATACAACTAACTACAATCCGTAAATTCAAGATCCGAAACTTCATGTTAACCGAAAAAGGCGCTTCAAAAATCTATCGCAGTGAACAAGTTCAAGAAATCTACGTAAATAGTGGATTATCAATGTCCGTTAAAAAAAAAAAAAAAAAAACACAAATAGAGGGCCAATTCAACCAAAACCACTACCAAGGATTAACGAAAAAGAGTATATTCGAATTCGAACAGAAGTAACGTATTCAGAAAGATTAAGAACAATTAATCGAACTAAAATCTTCTAAAGCGAAAGAAAAATCGAGGATGAAATAGGAAAAAACTGAAAACAAGAGGATAAACCGGATTACCTTGAGAGGAAGAATCGGAAGGCATAGTGATTCGAGCACATTACAATTACCAGAAACGAACAAATTACAGCGACCTGCAAGCAAGAAATTATCTGGAAAGATGATGATGATAATAATCAAACCGGAGAAGCGAAGAAGCGAAGAGAAAGAGAAAGAGGAAAAGGAAAAAGAGAGTACGAACCAGAAAGAAGCAAGAAATTGATGGTGGATGAAGGAAGAATCCATGGATTGAGCTTCGAGAGAGAGAGAAAAGAGGGGAAAAGCTGTGATGTGTTTCGTAGCGTTGAGGTTTTTGAGGGCTTTGTTGATAGACAAAGAAAGGACTCTATGATATTATTATTATTATTATTATTATTATTATTATTATTATTATTGTTATTCGATCAAATCAACAATGAATGAAACAAACCCCTTTTTCCTCAAAACCATTGCGATTGCGATTGCGGCTGCCTCTCCCTGCATGATTTCTTTCTCTCTTTTTTTTTCCATTTCTTTTCCTTTTCTCTATTTTTTCCCTGCGATTGCGATTGTGTTTGATTTTTCATTTTGCCAAACACTTATACATGAGTATTTGCAACCTCTCAATAAAAAAATAGCATTCAAACGAGCTATTTCAACCACTCATTTATAATTATTTAAAATAATTATTCATTTCAAAATTACTCATTTCTACGATCCTTTGTAAAATTTACATTCAAACAAGTTATTGACTGCAACTTTTTATTTCAAAAATTTATATCCAAACGAGTTAATGCATTCAATTCTTTTTGTAAAAATTCACATTCAAACAAGTTATTATAACAACTTCAATTTCTAATCACTCAAAATAACTCTTCATTCTAATCACTTAAAATAACTTACTACTCGTTCAAACATCCCCTTTTAACTTTAGAGGATGTTTAGAACCGGTATAGCTAAAGAGAAGTAAAAAAAAAGAAGAGTGATTTGAATGTGATATTTGAATCAATGGTTGTATGAAAATTATATTTAAATAATATTGTTTGAATGAGAAGATATAGAAAAAAATGATCATTACCCATAATCGTTTCATCTTTCCCCTTAACCAAGCATGTTCGACATACCGCCTGATCCTACAATATTTGGATGTCAAGGAAACTTGTAAGAAATTAAATTCGTAGGAAATTAATTTCTAGGTAGATGACCACTATTGATATATTGAACTCATCACCTTAAGTACCTCAAGACCCTTTTTGACCACTTTAGCCATTTCATAATGGTTTGCATGTCCTTAAATTTAAACTTCATAAAAAAAAAAAAAAGTAATGCCGAGTTGATGAGAGATAAGTGAATATAAAATGTAATCATATATGAATGTGAGATCATGTTGATATAAAAGTCATGATTAAGAAAAGTTTAGAGAATTAATAGTAATCACTACCTATATCAATAAGGTATACAATTCTTTTTAGTGGCTTAACGGGAAGAAATCTAAAGTTAAACAATTCTTTTTTAAAAGAATATAAAAAAGCATGTGAATGAGGAAAAAATATGCTAAAAGAATATCAAGTTGGATTCGAGTGAAAAGTCTTCACTCTTAACAACAAAGTCAGAGGAATCAGAGCCAGATGTAAATTTCAAATTTTGGATTTAGGAAGTTAAGGAATACATTACATTCATAATATATAGTTTTTTTTATATCTATAATATATGATTATTTAAGTTTAGATATTTAATGGGCATTATGTTAGCATAACAGTACATTTGTGAACGTAGGAAAGTAAGACTACATAAAAAAAAAAAATAAAAATAAAAATAAATTAAAGTAGGAAAGTATTCTGTACCTCTCATTCAACTCACCTTGAATTACTTTTCAAAGGCCAATTTAAGTTTAAAGAACAAGCTAATAGCACAATGTTTAGAAATGTCCATGTTTGTTGAGGAGAGCAATAATTTAGTGATATTAATGTATATTAAGTGATTATGGACTCGAGTTGGAATTATTATCGATTTTTTTAGGAATAAGCCAAATTAGAAAAGTATTTACAATATTAGGTAAAAAAAAAAACAATCATAATCATAAGTATTAATAATTATACGATATTATTAATACACAATATTATACTAATAACATATAATATTGTATTAATAATATATTAATAATACAAAATAATGTATTAATGATAAAATAATAGTGTATAATGAGTATTAATAATACCGTATTTTTTATCATGATGCAAATATTTTCAAATTTGCTAAGATTGGTAATTATTTTGTGAAATTGGACTATCGAGTACAATTTTTCATTATTATATAACTGAAAAAAATGTCAATATTTAAATACAATAAAATGTCAATATTTAAATACAATATCTCCCAACTAAGTTAGGTTATTTATTTTGTAAATTTTAAAAGGAACTTAGTGCAAATAAAAAGGCCTATTAAGTCCTCATCCAACTCAAATGATTAATGATATCCCTTTTTCTTCAAAAAAAACCCCAAATGATTAATATTTTATCAAAGAATTGACCAAATATATACCCTGAAACTCGACTAATAAAAATTAGGATAGGAATCATATCAAATAATTTTTAGTGCAACAAAATGGAGTTAAAAATCTGAAATTTCAATCTTACAACAACAACATACGTACCCGTTGAGTTGCATTCATGTACTTGACATAATATTATAAATTTAGCAAAATAGTGTGTTATATGAAGAACAAAAGATAAACACTTAAAATACTAATTAAATCTAGAAAATAATTATAAACATGGTCACTTAAATTTAGTCATTCGCATTAATGATTATTGTCACATACTCTTTTATAATATATATATATATTAATGAATGTTTATAATATAACATGAAAACATATTAATGAGTATTTATAATAATACAATATTCAAATGTATTAATAATTATAAAGGTAAATATTTTAGAAATGTGCTTATATTTATAATTAATTTATGAAAAGAGTTCCTCTAATATAATTTATTTCAAAAAATCAACGAAAATTGAATAGAAATGATATCGAAATAGATGGGAGTCTAGGAAAAAAACATTACAATGGTACATAAGGTTGAAAAACCAAAATATAATGCTTAAAATTTTATGGAAGTTTCATTAGACCTAGGATTTGTTGAATATTATTATATAAAAAGGCCCTTTCAGAAAAGAAAGGGGCAAAAGTGGATAGGAAAATGCATGAAAACATGGTGAAGTATATTTTATTGGGGTTTTTTAATGCCATTTTTTTTAAAAATGAAGATAGTGCTCCCTATGCCATGCCTAGTTGCCTATAATTGCATTTGTGACAGTGCCATTCTTATTGGACCAACCATTATAGTTATTATAGTTGGTAGGTTTATTGCTTTTATGCAACACCATATGATTCATTAAAATATACATAAATAAATCAATTTTTGGTTCTTTCTGTTTTATTATTGAAGAGGAACTTGGGAAATCAAAACACTTCAATTTGTCATTTGCTTTTACAAAATAGGTAATATTCTATCAGATTTCTCTTAAAATGATAATAACTCTAATGACAATATTCTTGTTTTTGTTTTCTATTTTAAGAAGCAATTTATATATATTAGCAGCAATTTTTTAAAATTATAAAATATGAGTTTTTTTTTTTTTTTTTTTTTTTTTGAGTTCAATGATATTGGAGGTGGGGGTTTTGAAATTATAACCTCAAATAAGATCATGTCATCAAAACTTTACTCTTTTCATTTTTTTTTTTTCGAGAAAGTATATATTTTGTTTAAGTTAGAAATTTAAATCTTCATATTACTAAACTGGTTTTTTTTTTCTTTTTAATTTAGAAAATATTCTAGGCATTGGGCATTTGCATAGTTTTGATCACTTTTTACTCATGAAGTTGAAAATACCAGTGAGGTTTTCTATTTACGTGTACTTTTTAAATAAAATTTTGTTTCTGGTTTTCTCTGAAAGTAGAAGAATTCAAAACTTTATTTGTTTTCTATTGTTTAAATACTTTTATTACATTCTCAAAAAAAAAAATAAAAATTTTTTTATTACTTTAAATGTTTTAAGCTAATCATTAGAGAAAATAATTATATTTATATGTATATATTTTTTAAAGTTGAATGCCGACATAGAAGAAAAGGTTGTGTTATTGAAACTCATGGAGGTAGAGAAATTCGAATTTATAATCTCTTTTCTTGCCTTCCTTTTCTCTCTTCTCCAAACTTTTTTTTTCTTTTCGAATTTATATACAAAGATATACTTGAATTTCTTTTCTTTTTGCCTTCCTTTTCTCTCTTCTTTGAGTGGTCGATGGTTTAGAAATTTCCGTTGATAAATTTTCGAGAAAAGAAAAGTTATTCAAGATATTGATACAAATGAGGGAGATGTAATAAATATTTTTCTTTTCTCTCTCATATATATATATATATATATATCATCCTTAGGTGTTTGTTTATCTTCCTTTTATTTCCATCATGTAGACTTATTTTCTCTCTCTCGTATCTATTTTTACTTTTGTTTTTGCCAGCAAAAGTAATAAGCTCAATTAGTATAAATGTCTTATCAACTAAAAAATATGAGCAAAACTCATGACAACAAAATCATATTTTAACCATAAGGCAAATATATTCTTTATCATTCCATTCAACAACAAAACATTTTCTTTTTAAGTTTAACGATAATTAGATGTAGGAAAATACAAATTCATAATCTTTTGATTTTTATATATTTATATAGATGGCACTATTTATATCAAATGTATATTGATGGCACTATTAATCTTATTAATGGAAAACAATTTTTATTGAGTTATAAATTAGAAAGAAAGAAAGAAAAAAAAAATTGTTACTAAAGTGCTAAAAAGAGTAAATTTTATTGGTTACACTTCCAATCAGTTATCAAGAAAAGAAAAAAACAACATTTTTTTTAAGACTTCAATAATGAAAGTATTATGGAAAATAAATTTATAGAAGTAAATCTAAATTGTGGGAATGATTGAAGTCGTCTCGTGGTTTTTATTGACATAATTAATTACTTGGAAATAGGTGTTTGTGCCACGAATAAATTAAGATAATATATACAAGGCAGACTGAATGCATGAATGCAGGCAACACGTGATTTTATAATATATTTGAAATATATAGATTTAAATACCATTTTGATTATATGTAAGTTTTGTTTCATTTTGATCCACAAATGATTATATCTCGAAAATAAAATTTCGAGATTACTCACCATTTGACATAAATACAATAAAGTGTCAATACAAAAGTGTATTTGACTACTCATCGAAACTCTTATGTTGTGCGCTAAAAATATGCACTGTACAATTCAGAAGTACATCGTTTGTGTACCTAGTAGAAACTAGCTAGAAAATGATCTCCAACTAGGGTAATACCTTCGAACTAAACTGATAAAGAGCAACCCAACTAACTACATACTAACCCTAAGAAAACATCCTAGCCTCTTAAGAATTTGAAGTAAATCGTTGTAACACCACTCACAACTCTGTCTCTCTCAGCCATAATGTCCTATTTGCATCTGTTTAGAACTTGAGCACTTGAAGGTACTCCCTTTCGACTCTTCATTTAGTTTAAGTGGCATTAGGACGCCATCCAACGATCCTGTAACCAATCATTAATACTCGTAAACACATTGCCACACAAAGCCTTGTGCCCCCACACTCACCCTAGTAACTGGGAATGAGATAAGCGAATAATCTATACCTCACATACTAGACACGAACTATGAATCTCGTAACTATAATTGGAATGTTCAAAACCTAACTAAGGTATATACTTCAATATATCCTCGTAAACCGAGCTTGATGTCCAATCTTCCAACTATTACTAATACAATAAATATGTGAAGCATGAAGCTCACCTGTGACACAATCATTTCATTGAAAAACAAAACAATACACTCAAACTCCAATAAATAAATAGTCACAAATACATTGATTTTTCACCTAGAGGAAGATTTAGGTGGAGCTCACGCTGCACCCACCACACATGCCATCCTTTTAAGAACCACTTTTTATTTTTTATATTTTATTTTTTTAATTTATAAGATTTTTTTTTTTTTTTTTGTACTCCTTAAAGGAATAGCATGTATGGTGGGTGCAACCTGAACTCGACCCAAATCTTTCTTTTTCATCGATTATCATACTCATTACGTTTAGATTAAGATAAAGCTTTTGACATGACATGTGACTTAATCCTCAATTTTTTCACACAAATGTTCTTACATTCAAAACAAACAAATAAACACAAACAAAAAAAAAAAACACTCTTGCCACGAAACAAAAGATTGATAATTGAGTGCTATACACTCCTAAGATTTTACTCCTGAAATGGATGAATTAAAAAGAAAGAAAATAATCTCAAAGAGGAAGCCTTTTCCTCTTTGGCTGTTTGTTGTTGTAACCTACTTTGTGAAAAGAAAACTTTGCTTCTTTTTAAAAAAGTTTCTCATTATAACTTTACTTCCCAAGGTGGACTACTTAATCAAGTCTTCTAAAAATATCCAATAAAACTTAAAAGTTCAACTAATATGATTCGATAATTAAGAAGTAACGAGTTTGAATTATTTATTTTTAAATATTGTTAAAATTTAAAAAGTCTTCTAAATACTTTAAATTGAAAAGTAGTGATTGATTGTTGTTTTAATATTAAGATTCTAATGCATTCTTTAATCCAAATTCTGTAGACCATCCCATTTTATAATCAATTCAACAACAATAAAGGTGAAATTTTTTTAACTCATTACTTCTTAGCTACTAGACATACATGATATCACTTGACTTATGCTTGTGTTTTAACATCGTCTTTTCCTCTTTGAAATTCATACTTTTAAATTTGTTTTTCCTTTTACGTTTTGATTATTATCTCTCTAAATTATTTTTTTTCGTTCAATAATTGTGGGAAAAGAAATATTGCATTGACCCAATAATGTTAGTGATACATCATGGAGTGGTTTAATGATCAAAAAGAATCTTGAAGTGCTTAAGGTGATAAGTTCAATCCATGGTGGCCACCTACTTAAAAATTAATTTCGTAGGAGTTCCTTGGCACCCAAATATCATAGATCTTGTCCCATTTATAATAGGGTAGTTCTCTCAATTGTTCTTCAAACTTGTTGTTTTATTTTTTTATTTTTAAATAAAAGAAGAACTTTACCCATGAATTTCACCCATATTTTAATATCACCTATAACATGCCTATAATAGGGTAGTTCTCAATTCTTCTTGAAACTTGTTAATTTTTTTAATTTTTTTTTAATAAAAAAACTTTACCCATAATTTAATATTATTTAGTATGCATTGGATTGTAGCTCTCCCAAATTTTAAAATTTTTTATTTTATATATATAAGTGAATCACACGCATATTTTAATTCTATACATATGACTATAAGATAGTCTCCTCCAAATTTTGAAAATTGTGTTTTTTTTTTTTTTTTTGTATATATAAATGAAGCTTCCAAAATAATTTAAATTCTGCCCTCACAAAATAATTTTTCTAAATCCGTTCTTGTATTATTACTATACTATCTGCACGATATAGATTTACTTGAAATAGTTTGTATTCAATTTGATTTTTCCAATTAGAACTTACTAATTTGAGTATACTTTTTGAAGTTTAGATGGAATATAGTTTTTGGTGGTTAACAATTTGAGATGCTCAAGTATAACTTCGTAGTTCAAATTTGAACATAAATCTTCTATTCATGACGAAATATAGTGTAAAGAAAAACAAAAAAAAAAAGAAAAAAAGAAGTCAGCTACAAATTAGAATCTCTAAAACTTATGTAGGCGTTTGAACTTGGGCCTGGAAAAGCCCATCAACTTAGACCTGAGCTGGAAAGCCCGTGTGCAGGAACTCCTTGTCCAGTAGATGTTGAGCAGTGGGCTGGAATTGTGAGCCGAAGCCCTCTAATTAGTAAAACCAGGCCCAGTCCAACTGAATTTTTGACGGTCCCATAAAGTTGAGCCCATAGGCCCAACTTATCTCGGCCAGGATATATAAATGGTTTAATTTAAGGGAAATGGTAATAAATGAAACATAATAGAAAGCTTTTTTTTCTTTTTTTTTTTTTGTAACAGAATGCTTCAATATATATTAATAATATTTTTTTTGAACAATATATTAATAATATTTTTTAGTCTTCATTGTTGCTTTAGGGTGTGTTTATTTTTGGTAGAAAATAGTGGAGTGGAGTAGATTGGATGAGAATGAAGTGATTAATAGTAGTTTGAAGTGGTTAACTATTCGTTTGGGGATTAAAGTTAATATTAGTAGAGTAATCAACTACTTGTTTGAGGATTGAGGTTAATAGTGATTGAGTGATAAATTTGATGTGAAATTTAATAAAATTTAATGTGAACTTTGATAAAAGGGTTAAAGAGTGGTTAAAACTAGTTAAGAGTGATTGTTTACCACAAAAAACAAATGAGGAGTGGTATATTAACCACCCCTCATGTCCAATCTTAAATATAAGATAGTCAACTCGCATTGTTATGTTGATCCCCTAAATTATTTTTGAACTTTGACTATTTTGTTATTGTCAATTTTGGTTCGAATTCCGACTCAAATCAATTTATTTATAGATTTATGCTATCATTTGTATTTGATCCTCATTTTATTGAGAGTGAATTGGTATGTTTTTCTATCACTGCTGCTGGTGTTATTATTATTATTATTATTATTATTATTAATGGATGTATGGTTTAAGTCTCATCGTAGTATTTCTCACAAAAAAAGGAAAAAAAGTCTCATCGTAGTGTATTTTTATTTTTATTTTTTTTACATATTTATTGTATTTTCTAAATATCTAATTGGACAATGTAGCTACATCTATATTTTAAAAGAAAAAAATAGTAAATCAACAATTTTTTTATGAAATTTGTGACTTTTAGGGTGTGTTTGTTTTGGGATGAGATGAAATGAGGTGAGGTGTTGGGCTTCAACACTTTGTTTGGCCCAAGGTATTCTCACCTCATCTCATTTTCTTCTTTTTTCTTTTTTTCTTTTTAACATTTTATCTTTTTATCTTTATATTTTTTACTTGTTTTCTTATTTTATTATTTTATGTTTGATATATTTTTATTATAATTTTTTTTTTAAGAAACAATAATAATATTATTAAATATATTAATATGTTAGTATATAATTATAATAATTATAATATTATTATATCAATGTTTATTTAAAAAAGTTTGAATTTTAAAATTAAAATAAATAGATATATATTATCTAATAAATTTTAATATTTTTATTTATAAAAAAATTAAATACCTTTTATTACTTTGTTTAATTATCCTTAATAACAAAAAAAATTATGAAATTTCAATTGTTTAGAAATAGACTATGAATATTGTATTTACAAATTTATAATTAAGAAATTATTGTTATAAAATAATGTTTCTTTTTAATATTAACAATATGTACATCAATTTATTAAAACAACAGTTAAATTTAAATAATTTATACACATTAAATTTTTATTCATAGTTTACAATAGGTTTTAAAAGTATGAACTTATTTCCAAAAAAAACTTAAAAATATTAAACTTATTTTATTTGTTAAAAAAATGAGATTCAAATTTTGTACTCTTGTATTAAGCTACACTTTAAAATAATAGTAAGATGTGATCTATATTTTTTTTTGGAAAGGGGAAAATTAATTTATATAATTTTTAGAATTTTGCTTGTATAGATAAAAACAACTATAAGTTTTAAGACTTATATGAGTCAACATAAGAATTGAAATCTATTTTACATTTTAAAAAAAGAATAAATTCTAAAATTTGAGGGATTTTTAACTACAAAAAAAAATTAAAAATTAAAAAAATTAAGGAGGGTTTATGGTTCCCTAAAAGCGTCAATAACTAATAAGATAAATATGTTTAATTTATTGTTACCTATTAATTAGTATATTTTATTGACAATTCTTTAACATTCGGTAAATATGAATATGAATGTATAAAAATGTATAAGAAAATAGTTTCTTTTTTAATAAAATAAAAATAAAAATTACTATCAAGATTTTATAATGACTGGTTTAACCAAATGGTTTTATTTTTATTTTTTATTAAATAAAATCTTGATATTTTTTTAATTTATTTTTATTATTTAAGTCTAACAAATCTTGAAAAAAAAATTATTAATGATCTACAAATATTTTAGATTAGTCAAACTTCATTTTTGTGGTGTGAAATTTTTTCTCTTTATTATTTTTTTAATTAAACAATATTAAGATGTGAAAGATTCGAGCTTTGATCTCATGGTTATTATGTCGTACATAATGTCATTGAAACAAAGTTTTGAATATAAACATTAAAATGATTAAGGGCGGTATAATATTAATTTTATATTGCTTACATTTTATTTATGATAGTGGTTATATTTACATACTTATGTTAATAG
>JBBMKA010000009.1:11229705-11255116 GCA_037833695.1 Sechiopsis laciniata | reverse complement strand
TATATATATTTATTTATGTTTGATATATTTGTGGTCATAATAATATTATTATTATTTAAATATATTAATGTACCGATATATAATTATAATATACTATCATTATATCAAATGTTTATTTAAATAAAATTGAATTTTGAAATTAAAATAAATAGATATATATTATCTCTTGATATATGACAATAAATTTTAATATTTTTTATTTGTAAAAAATTAAATACATTCTATTCTTTTGTTTAATCATTTTTAATAATAAAAAAGTTTATAAAACTTCAATTCTTTAGAAATAATCGCATTTATAAATTTATAATTAAAAAAATTTTGTTATATTTTTAATATTAATTATATGTACATCAATTTATTATTAAAATAACAATTAAATTTAAATATTTTATACACATTGAATTTTTATTCATAATTTACGATAAGTTAAAAAATATAAACTTATTTCAATAAATTTTAAATAGTTGAATTTATTTTGTTTGTTATAAAAATGAGGTTACAATTTTTTACTCTTGTACTAAGCTATACTTTAAAATAATAGTACGAGTAGATCTATAATTTTTCTTTTTAGGAAGGAGGTAAATTAATTTAAATAATTTTGAGAGTTTTGTTTGTATATTCTAAAAACAACTATGAATTCTAAGACTTGTACGAGTGAACATAGGGATTAAAATTTATTTTACATTAAAAAAAATAACAACAATAAATTCCAAAATTTGAGAGGCACTACTTTTTTCTTTTTCTTTTTTTACTTCCATATAATAATTATTATCAAAATGTCATTGAGTTCAATCAAATAAAGTTTCGAGCCCAGAGATTGGTACTTGACTCTCATATTATTTGAAAGCAGTTGGACCTCCTCTACCAAAAAAAAGTTAACTTTTTAATTAAAAAAAAATTACTATTAAGATTTTATAATGACTAGTTTAACTAAATGATTTTAATTCATTTTTTTAAACTCTCATATTATTTTATTTTTAATTTAATTTTATTTTTTTAATTCATTCATCTTTAATAATGACTAGTTTTTTTATTATTTAAGTCTCACAAATCTTGAAATAAATAAAAGTTTACAAATATTTTAAATTAGTCAAACTTCATTTTTTTCTTATGAAGTTTTTACTCATTTTTATTTTTTTAATTCAAGAATATTTAGGTGTGTGAGATTCAAAACTTTGATCTCATGGTTATTAGGTCGTACATAATAACATTGAAACTCCGTTTCTTTTGAATATGAACATTAATATGATGAAGGGTGATATGATATTGATTTTATATTACTTACAATTTATTTATGATAGTGGTTGTATTTCCGTACTGTATTAATAACTAAAGATTTGAAAATAAGTTCATTATTAAAAAAAAAATCAAATACTTTATTATCTCATCTCCTCTTCTTCCATACCAAACAAGGTTTTTCTGTCATCTCATCTCATCTGTCTCCACTCCAAATAAAGTTTTTTTGTCATCTCATCTAATCTCCCTGCGCCCCAAACAAAATTTTTCTATCATCTCATCTCATATCCCTGCACTCTAAACAAGGTTTTTTTGCTCTCAACATCTCATCTCATCTCATCTCATCTCACTTGCAACCAAACATCCATAGAAGTCAATGTGCAATTATTATTATTATTTTTTTTTTTTTTAGTACAAGTTGGGAAAGAGAATTACAAATATCGATTTTAAAGACTGAACCGTGACCATGGTGCTTCACTGAATTTTTACCAAACAATCAAACCATCAAGCACCGACTCTTTCAGTGCAAGCAATGATTCTAACTTTCATGCCAAAGGATGATATTGTAACCATATGGACCGTTTTTCTATTTAAATAAAATAGGAACATAGAAAAGCACAGATGGACCAAGCCGAAACAAAACGGATTTTGAAGCTCTATATCATTTTATTTTATTTTTTTAATACTGGGAACAAAAAAACACAAACTATTACCAAATAAGCTCGTTTTGAGAGAGATACTTAGAAGCTCCCTGGCAGCCTACGTGGAAAAGTTTAACTCTCAATTTCTTTATTATTATTATTATTATTATTATTTTCATTTTTCAGGCTTCTCTTTTCTCTCCTTTTGAGAAGATACAATTTTTTTTTTCCTTTTTTTGTGAATAAATTTTATTTTTTTTTCTCTTTAAATTTGATTTCATGTATTAGATGAATTGATCTTAAACTGCATTTCCATTTTATTTGAACATAATATAGTTATTATAAATAATATTTATTCTAAATTTAATTTTAAAATTATAAATTAATTAATAAAATATAGCATACTAAATTTAATTAATAAAATGTGAAATAAAATAATAATTCAACGACACACGTGTTTACTTATTAACGAAAATATCATGAGTTCAATTTCGTGATAATTGTTGTGCTAAAAAAATAATTACAAATATATTTAAAATGTTATTAAAAATAGTTGAAATTCAAAATCAGTTTATCGTTTACAACTTTAATTGTGAAAATATTCACAATATCAAAAAACAAAATAAAAAAAAAACACTCAAAGTTAGCAATAAATGCCCAAATTCAATTCATACCTCATTCTACCAACATTTTAATATAAAAATAAAAATAAATCATAAAAAACATTTTCTAAACAAGTAACGAGTATAAATTGAACCTTTCCTTGTTAAAAAAACAATATATATATAATGCTGTTTTTTTATCACCTCTTGCTTATTGTGTAATCTCTCCACCCCTAATTTGGGATTCGAACTTATGACCGCAGGGATGAGGGGATTCGAACTCATGACTTATTAGATTTTTTTTAACAAGGAACGGTTCAATTTATGCGAGTTACTTGTTTAGAAAATAATTTTTTTATAATTTTTTTTATATATAAATGTTGTAGAGTGACGAATGCAAGACATTTATTGCTAATTTGAGTGTGTTTTTAATTTTTTTTTTTCTTGTGATACGGTGAATATTTTCACAAATAAAGTTGTAAATCATAAGGTGATTTTGAATTTCATTTGTTTTTAATGATATTTTAAATATTTTAGTAGTTATTTTTTTTTAAACAACAACTATCCCGAAATTGAATCTATGACATTTTAGTTAATGAGTAAACATGTGTGTCATTGAACTATTTTTTATTTCATATTTTATTAATTGATTTATAATTTTAAAATCAAATTTAGAATAAATATTATTATAATAATTATATTATGTTCAAATAAAATAAATACAAGGTCAACAATGGTATAAATCTTTAAAAAAAAGTAAAAAAAAATACAAAGTACACAAAAGAAGAATGAAAAAAAAAAAGTTTGAGGCTTAAACTTTTCCACGTCACTGGGCAGACTATGGAGTTGCTGCCCAGGCAGCTTCTAAGTATCTCTCTTCAAAAAATAAGAACACAAAATAAAAAATGTTAGTAAACAGTCTTAAATAGTTATGAAAGAGAGCTTAAGTTAGCTAGATTTTTTAGAAGGGGTAACAAAAATTAGATATAAATACAGTCAATTTAAAAAAAGAATAAATATAGTTATTGGATATTAAAACATACCGTACCGTGTTCATGAATATTTATAATACATAATATCATATTAATGAGTATTTATAATATCGTATTAAAGCATATTAATAACTATAAATATAAATATTTTAAATTTTACTTACATTTATAATTATTTTGTGAAAACAACTAATTCATTACATTTTTTTTAAGGCAACATGTTTAGCTTTGGTTATAGTTTTTGTTTGATTCGTCTAAGATAGATCCTATGATCTTGAAGTACCTAATTTCACCCAGACACAGTTTTTTAATTTGATATTTTTAAATTTTCATCTTAGGAGTATTTATTTTATGTTAAATTATCAAATATACTTATGAACTATGAGGATTTGAGCCAACAATATTGGTGAACTTTGAAAAGTTTTTAAAGCACCGCTAAACTTTAATAAATGTGTACAAATTGGTTTTAACGTTAAATTTGAATGGAAACTGTTAATTTTTTGTATAAAAAATATTCCAAAGCTTTGAAAAAGTTTCAAAATACACTTGAATTTTAAAAATATTAAAAAAATACCCTTGTATTAGATACCTCCCATTTGTGTCTCCACTTCTGAGATATCACATTCTAAGGGCCGGCTAGAGGCGCCGCATGAATATGGGAATAAAGCTCCCATTCTCGGTCATAAAAAAAATACCTTTAGCCTAAGAAAATATTAAAAAATATCTTTAGCGGTACTTTTATTTATTTATTTTTTAATAAAAAAAGTTAAAGATGTGTTTCAAATAATCTAGTCATTTAATTGTAATTTTTTTAACCTTTATATTCTTAACTTTTATTTTTATGTCAATATTAGTGGTTTAATTAATTGAATTGTTAATGTGATGATTAAAATTAATTTCTTTATATATTTCTCTTATCATTTATTTTATGTATTTATCATAGAAAGTCATTAACTGTTAGCTCAAACGTGCTTTAAATTTTCAAGTTTAGTGTCACATTAAAAATTGATAAAAAGAATTTATGAAGTTTAAATATATCATATAATTACAAAGAATTCAAAAAAAAAAAAAAAAAAAAAAAAAAAAAATATATATATAATTACAAATAAACTTTCATTGTAGTGTTAATCTTGATGCATTAATAAATAACAAATCTGATTTTAAATTGATATGTGTATTATGAGACTTTAATTTTCATCACTAAAATTTGACATTAAATTCAAACACTTGGGATAGCGTATTTAAATAATTCAAAGTAAGAACTGATATCACCTTGCTAGTTAAAATTTTAAATTCATACCAACAAGTTATTTATTTATTTATTTAATTTATTTTTTTTAATTGATTTGAAGAGTTAGGATGAATAGTTATGATTATGAATTTTAAATTTCTAGAACCTATTTAATCAAATTTTCTAACGATTTCTATCTAAAGTTAATGGCAAAAGTATTTTTGAAACAATTTGTAAAGTTTAAAGATATTTTAAAAAAAATTTCAAAATTTATTTTTTTTAATTGATTTGAAGAGTTAGGATGAATAGTTATGATTATGAATTTTAAATTTCTAGAACCTATTTAATCAAATTTTCTAACGATTTCCATTTAAAGTTAATGGCAAAAGTATTTTTGAAACAATTTGTAAAGTTTAAAGATATTTTTAAAATTTTTTCAAAATTTAGAAACATGTTTGACACAAACCCCATAATTTAGGAGTATATTTGATAATTTAACTTTATTTTATTAGTCGCAAGTCTAATGTTGTCAATCATTCTTATATCGGATCTTAAGCTAAGGCGATGTTGGTATATAACTTCATTGCAAGTTCTTCTAAGGGTGCGATTTCTTTTTTTGATTTAATACATTGGGGAAAGAGGGATCAAACTTGTAACCTCATAGTTACTAAGTCGTACAAGATGTCACTAGAGCACTGCTCATGTTGACTAAGGGTGAGATTTCAAGTGTATTATTAATGTATTAATTGGATCCTAAGCTAAGGCAATGTTGGAGATGTCCATGGGCGGTGCGAGGACGGGGATGACTTTACTATCCCCATCCCCATTGCTGTTTTTAATCTTTATCCCTCCGAAATTCACCTTTGGAGATAGAGGAGGGGAAGTTGGGGGGAACAGGTTACCACAGAGTATTATTCTCCATTTAATTTTTTTCAAATCTCAATTTAATCTTTTTTTTTTTTATATAAATTGTCAAATAGTTAACTTTTAATAATAAATAATTATTAATTATAACTAAATATTGTATTTTTTAAAGAAATATTCATATATATATATATATGTGTGTGTGTGTGTGTGTATGTATTAAAATAAATAAATAAATAAACGGGGCGGGAAACGAAAATGGGTAATACATTCCCTGTTTCCACACTACCTCGCAACACCTCTAGACAATGCTGGTATATTCTTTAGTATCACTTGATTATTTATCATCGGTTTGTGAGCTAGAATGTCACAAGTGTGTGAAATATCCATTTCCAATTAATTTGCGGTACTTGAATAAGTTTTTGCTATATTCAAATATTTTTCAAAAAAATTGATATATATATATATATATATATAATTTCTTTCATTTTTTATTATCCATGAAAAATTTCATTTCATCTATTAGATTTTTTTTTTTTTTTTTACTTATTTAAAAAAAGAACAAAATTCATGTCATCAAACAATAGAAATCTAAAGTTAACTAGAAATCAGCATAATTGATATTCGGTTATGTCACTAACAATTTTGTAATCAAGCATTATTAAAATATAAACAATAAAAGTGTGATTTTGAAATGTAAAAGACTAAATAGGCACTACACCAAAAATCTAAGGACAAAAAAGTATTTTTCCCTCCCTTATTTTAGTTTACTTTGTGGTTGAGTTTAAAATGAAAAACATTTCAAGTATATTTTCGTCACAACGCAATTTGAATATTTTATTAAAATTCACATTTTTACCATTTTTTAAAACTCAACCCTAGGGGTGTTCGTCGGTCGGTCGGGGTCGTTTTTTGGAGAAAACCAACCTCGATAAACGACATATCGATTTTCTAATGATAGAACTGAAATTTTTTTCGAATCGAAAATTCCGACCGACGGTCGGTTAAATCGGTTTTTTTTTTTTTTTTTTAAAGTTAATTCTAAATATTTTTCAATTGGAAACACTCTTATAATTTAATTTTATTTAGTTATTTTAAATATTTTTATTTCCTATGATAACATTTTTATTTTAAATATTTTTAGTTTTATATATATATATATATATATATATATTACAATATCGGTCGATTTTTTTTAAAATATTCTCCGACCGACCGACCGTTAACTATTTTATTTACCCGACACCGACCGACTTTATCAAAAAACCGACCGACCGACCTTAATTCGATCGGTTTTGGTCGGTCGGTTCGGTTTCCGGATAAAATGTGAACACCCCTACTCAACCCTACCCACTAAACACAGATTTACACATATTTTAAGTAATAGCTCAATAACATTAGTGTATACCCATTGACTAGAAATCATGAGTTTGAGTTCTCTATCCCCCAAATGTCGTAGAACTAAACAAAAGCAGACTCTAAACGCAACTCAACTCAACTCGCCCCGAACATAGAAATCATGCACCAAGTCAACTCAATTCTGCCTCTAAAGTCTAAATACAGACTTAAACAGAGACTCCCTACAAGAGCTCACATTATTTCTTAGTGTAAATTACCTAAAACTCCTTGCTTCATACGGGTATGCCTCCTAGAGAAGCTTTTCGTAACCCCATGAATTCTATACCCCTATTGTAAATGTTCCTAAAAATAAATACTCAAATGAAAAGTTTATTCACTGATATCATGGCAATCTTTGTAGTTCTCCCACAATACAGAGATCAGTGGTGAAAAACAAGCAAAAGAGTAACAATCCAATGTATCTCTAGAAACCTTTTTATAATGCGTTTATTGCCTGCCTCACTTTCAACCCCTCAAATATAAAATATTACAAAGGCATCCAAGTAAAGAATTAGCAGTACTGATACATCACCACTAGTTTGAATTCATAATATCAGGCAGACCTTCAATACTGGCTAAGAGAATTTTACAGATTTAAGATTTCCAAAATCGAGACGGTAAGAACACGAAAAATATTTCCATCAAGAAGAGATAAACTACCTTATGTACATGCAATTATGCAGTAGAAATTGCTTTGTACCCTTCCTCCTCGAGGAGTTTCGCTATAGAGATGTCTCCAGTTTTCACAATTTTCCCATCCTCCTGAAAGATCAATGTAGGAAAACTATGCTTCTTAGTTAACAAAATTGGATCAGAAAATTTAGGTCTGTGTCTGTCACCAAATTACACACAGAACAAGCAAATATGAGTTTTGAGTTGATTATAGCAATGGTAACTGAACGTTTATGGCCTATCGAGGAATTAATTTTCTACGAGTTTTCTTGACAAAAATGTTGTAGGGTCAAAGTTCAAACGGTATGTCTCGTGACAATAATCAAAGTGCACGCAAGCTGGTCCGGACAGTCATAGATACCAAAAAAGAAAACGACAATCACTAAATATCTCTTTTGTTTTTCTAATTCCCTTTCATTCTTTTTTTTTTTAATTCAACAACATTTGAATTTGAGAACCAGTAACCAACTAGTTACTTTTTGATACATGATGTCACTAGAGTATTACTCCTTTTGGCAATTCCCATTCATTCTTCCTTCTGATCATTTTTTTTAATCCATGAGTGTTCGGGCGATGCACATCTTGACTATTCTCATGATTACAAGACATACTACCTTATCCTACATCATTTAAATGTCAAGAAAACTCGTAAGAAATTATTTCTTAACTAGGTGACCACCATAAATTGAACTCATATCTTTTTGGATCACCATGGCCCTCTTTGACCAATAGGCTAACCATGATGATTATATAGTAAAAGAAAAAGAAAGAAAAAAGAAAGAAAGGAAATCTCTCAACAAGCAAACAAAACCACTAAATGAAGAAAACCCTCCATATATCTTTCCATCTTCTAAAACAACCATATTGATTGAATGTTTTCTTAATGTAAAAAATACTTACCATTATATGTATGCGAGATGGTTCTATATACTCCAGAAGTCGTAGATAATGTGTAATCATTAACACTGAATTCTTTGGTGTCAAAATCCCATTTACTGCTTTTGCAACATCACGAAGTGCATCGACATCCAATCCAGAATCTATTTCATCTAATATAGCCATCTCTGCACCCAAAACCTGCAAAGACAATTTTTGAGAAACAATAATAACTTGTATAGTGTTAACCTTATCAATGTTGAATCATATTAAATCACCAATCAACCCAAATGCTTAAGTTGATGAGTTGGAATAAATTTAATTATATCAACCAACACTCTCCCTCACTCACTTGAGGACTTGGAAATTTGGAAAATGCTCATCAAGAGGAATTAAATATTAATTGGGGATGAAATAAATCGGCAATCAGTAGGGATTTGAACATAGGACACCTGCCCCAAAAACAACTTAAAAGGGTGGATTGGGGTAAATTTAATTATATCAATAACACATAAGTTCTTTCTTCCTCCCGTTTCTTAACCAACAATTGTAGATCAACCTATAAGAGCCATTGGCTCTTTCACCCTACACGTTTACTCCCTATTCTACTCGGACCACTTGAAATGCGTCTTCTTCTTGACTTTTGTACTTCTGTGGTGGAATATACAAGGTATAAAAGTTGAAATTCGAATTCGTGGAAAGATTTCTCTCATGCTTGATCACTTTGAGGAGAATTAACTTCCTGCATTTTGTCCAAATATCATATTGTTTGAATCTTCAACAATATGTGGTTTGTATAGTGGCCCCCAAGGAAGATGAGGCTAGGAATTATATATTATGAAAGGTGTCATTTTACTATATATAAAATTGGGATAGATTTCTTTGAATGTTGGGGGTTAGTTTAGCTCTAATGAAGTTATTAGGTCAGAACAACATGAAGGTGCTAATCAATCCTCCTCTTTATAGTGATAGGCATTATTGCCCTGAAGGTGCTAATCAAACCCGAATATTTACAGTTTCATAATTTTCAAATCCAAACCGCAAAACACACCACAAACCCAAATCAACAAGCAGTTTCAATCAGTTTAAGAAGTATTTTTCGGTTTTCCCTTGCACCCCTAGTTCATGTCAAAATAAAGAAAGCAATGCTGAAATACCACTAGCACAAGAAGATAGAAACAAGTAGAAACCTTACCGCAAGTTGTAAGATCTCATTACGCTTTCTTTCTCCACCACTAAACCCTTCATTGACATTTCGATTGAGAAAATCCGTCTTCATGTTCACAAGATCAAGTTTGGGAAAGATGTATGCATAAAACTGGAGAAATAATGAAGTGAATCAACTAGCAAAAAGTTCAAATATTTAGTAGTTTGCATCATTAACTAAATAATTACATAAGGTAGAGTAAATAATGTGAAACATGACAATCCAATAAAGAATGAAGCAAAATGAAAAGTTCGTTATAGAGTTTAGGGTTACCCTACACCATAAGTTCTTTACATTATATTCCAACAAATTTGAATATAAAATTTAAAATTGATCGAACAAAACGTCTAAGTTACCACATCACTGAAAGCTGCATTACTGGTTTATTTTCTTCTTCAAGTTAGAGACACAAATACGTTGATGCCAGTAACGATTACAACGAATTCATAGATCAAGAATCTTCCAAATCCAAACCAAGTTGAAATAAAGGTGTATTAAAAAATTAAATAAAAACAAACAAACAAACAAGCACAGACACATCAACATCCTAAGAAATAAAATAGCTGCCATTGAACAAACGAAACTCATGAGAATATGTGCACTATTTTGTGTACAGAAACCAACTTTGTTTCTTATTCCAAAAAAATAACAATATTATACAAGTGATTTGTTCCCAATCCCATGACCTTGTTGAAGTTCAAAATTTGATATTTTTTTTAATGAAATGTCAAGCTTTCATCAAGAAGAGTGAAGAAAGAATACAAAAGGGTAAAAAAAATCCAACAAAAGGAGCCAAATACCTAAGCAGAAAAAGACTAATCCAAAATAATAAGACACGAGAAGAAATTACAAAAAGTCTTGAACACCGATGCTCAAACAGAAGAAGACTACAAAAACGCAGACTAATTTATGTGCATGATGCCTATCTGCATAAGTGCACGTGGTTATTCAAGCATATCAAAGCAATTTTTTTCCTTTTTGTTTTGTACTAAGTGTTGGATGCTGAGAACTTATTAAGTGTAATCTTTCATTAATCTAAAGCAAGTTTGTTTAACATGGAGAAAAAAGACCAGCATTTCATTAGATGCAAGAAAATTATATGCCATAACTACTTATACCTCAATTGGCCCCAGCTCTGCAAGACCGAGTTTCCTTCTTCGTGCATTGTAAGCCATATTCAGAAAGTCAATGTTGCTGACACCTGGAATCTCAACCGGGGACTGGAAACTCATAAATAACCCTGCAAGCGACCTTTCTTCTGGTTCCATTTCAAGCAAATCACAACCTTTAAACAGAATACTACCACCTGTAACCTCATAATCTGGGTGCCCAACTAGTACCTTAATCAACAAACCTTCACTTAAATTTACCGTCCAAAAATTCAATGTAGGATAGGTATAGATTAAGCTAAGAAGCACGGACACAGATACGAACACGAAGATACATCATTTTTTGAAAATGTAGGACATGTAATCGGAAACATGTATTTGTTATTATTATATGATATTAAAATATTAAACGCAAAATATTTTAGTTTTTACCTTTTTTCCCTTTTCTTTCTATTTTCTCTCTTTCTTATTTTTTTTGTCCATCTACTTTCAAAAGACGTTGTCTCCACCAACACTACCTTGTTGATGTGACATCAACCATTTGAAAGGTATAATTTTTTTTTTTTTCTTTGAAACCAGGGAATCGGAGCTTCACTCCACTATATCGGGGTAACCACGCCCATCCCTTCGCCAGAAAACATCGAAAGAATGGAGACACCGAAGGGAATTGAGACACGGGAGATGTCTACAAATTAATGTCATAGATGAGTCTCAAACCTGAGACCTTGAAGGGAGCACATCTTCAAAGCCCAAGCCTTCAACCACTTTGCCATCCCTTAGGAACGAAAGGTGTAAGTTATAAATGATGTGTCCATGAAATGACTATGGTATGTGGGTGAAATAAAAAGAGGGACACTAAATTTCGTGTGTAAGACACATGTCTCAAGAGTGTCCAAACGTGTCCAACACCGATACTTTGTCAAAATCAAAGTGTTCGTGTTTCCAACTCCTCTCAAACAAAAACTGAGTAGCTTCATATACTATACTAAATAGCTAAAATAAGCTGCATTCCAAGTACAAAAATCTAGGTCTTTACCCAAAAAAGAAAAAGAAAATACAAATCGAAGCAACAGAACAAGACTAAACCTCTAAACTTATTACTTGTAAGAAACACGATAAACATTTTTACAAATTTAAAAGAAATCAACACAAACAATACTGACCTTAGCAAATGTGCTCTTTCCAGAACCATTCCTTCCCATGATGGCATGAACCTACTAGTAGCAGAAAGAACAACTCCGAATCATACAATGAACACAAAAAACAAAAAATTTCAAAACCTCATAAGAATCGGCTTAAGAAATCGATCCTAAAAATCAATTTGAACTAAAAAAATCTCAAAACCTCGTTAAGAAGGTGCCTAGAGATAATTTGAACAAACCTCTCCTTCGTAAACAGCAAGGTTAACGCCCTTGAGAATCTCCTGCTTGGATTCTGCAATTACGGCCTTCAAATCCTTGACTTCCAACACAAGATTCTTCAGACCGCCGGAGGAACTCGTGGACGGCGAATTGACGGCGGAGAGAGAGGCGGTTGCGAGCCGAATTGGGCGGCGGCGATTGGAGCGGAAGGGGAAGGGGAAAATGGAGGGTCTCGTGGTTAAAGTGGAATTAGATGGTGAAAATCGAACCAGAGGAGAAGTGGATGAGGTAGAAGATGAAGTGCAGTAAGCCATTGACATCGCCATTGAAGAAAGCTCGGAGTAATTTCGAGAATAATGAGAAATGATGAAATTCGAGTCAATTTAGGTTAAATTACATTTTCACAAAAGAAATTAAATTACAAATTTAGTTTCTTTTTGAAAAAAATAAAAAATAAAATAGAAAATAAAATTAAAATTTAGCTCTAAAACGTAATCTCTCCTAATCGTTAGCAAATTGAGTATTAGCTATCCGTTTGTAAATGGGATTGTATTATGTATTTTTTTGGTAGTGTAGGTATAATAATTCACAGATAAGTAGATTGTTTTTTTTCATTATTAATTAGTTTTGACATGTAAGTAAACATATGATATTTGTGTCCATTAAACCTAAGTAGGTATTCAGTCAAATAAAATAAAATAAAGATTCTATCGAAGAATTGTAAACTCAAAGATGTACCATCTTGAATGTATAAAATAGGGGAGCTATGATTTTCAAATGAATCAATATACAATATATTAGATAAAAGGCCAACCTCAAATGAACACAAAAACTTTAGGGAGATAGCTAAACTTTGTCTTCAGTTTCCTACAACTCTAATGCCCGAGTCATGTTTTTGTAGTGAAGTATCATCTCTAATTTGTTTATTTGATTTTATCACTCATATATATATATATATTAAACAAAGATTTGTCTCAAAAAATTTCGTAGCTTGTTCTTGAATATGAATTTATCTTGAAGGCTTTGAAGTGTGCTTTGAATTTACTTCGAGGGCTTTGTTGTGGCTTGTTTCAAAAGTTTAAAGAGTCTTTTGCTTTATAAATTCTCTATGCAAACTTCCTCTCAAATTTCTATCTTTCGAGTCCCAAATGAAGAAGTACTTCTCTATTTTATGGACTTTTTGGTTGATAGGAATGAATTTTGTAAGGTGGTATACAATATGATATTATTGTGATTTTTGTCATAAAACTTGTAGTTATGTAAATAAGAACAATCAATTCAATTATAATAAATGCATGATTTATTTAAACAATTGTATTTTATCATTATCCATAAAGTAACCAAAATCAAAGGTTATTTTATGAACGCTTGAAGCCATATGTAGTGGACATAAGAGTGGATCATGTTCGAATAAATAACCTAAACAGTATATAGAACATATGTAGGGTTGGATGCTTTATGTTGGTAACATTATTAATGCGCCTCACTTTACAAAGGTTGAAATGACTTGACCAAAGTCGTTCATGTTAAAATATGTGAGTGAGAGTGTCACTCTGCAAAGAGATTTGAATAAAGATTGGACCATGAAATATTGATATCTCCTCTTACTATTCTGGAATTAAAGATTTGAATAAAGATTGGACCATGAAATACTACTCTTTTTGGCAATGGAAGCAATATTAAGATGATCATATGCTAACTTAATATGAATCCTTGGTGAGTTATGGACTCCTGTTTGAGAAAACGTCCTTTGATGTGCGTCAGTGAAAATATAGCTAGCCAACGTCGTTGGACGTTGATTCAATAAGTCTTTCACGTTGGGAATTGTCGTAGCAAAAAGATGGAAATGTAGCTTTCACAAGATGAAGTTTCACTCATTCCCTTTTCGAGGAAGTAGATGAGTTAATCCTTTAAATGACGATTCAGAGTCTTGAACAAAAGGATACCCGTCTCTTCCTAGCTAGAGAAAACCTTTTGTTTCTGGTTGGACCATAAACAAATGGTTAATTAGAGGAATCAAATGGATTTAAAGAGAAAAAGTAATTACAAGGGTAAGACTGATTTTTGACCCAACTATAATTATAGACAACTCGTGAATGATCAACTCATACATAATTAGATGCCAACAAGAGCAGTAGTTCACCAGCATCAGTGTATACTCATTGACTAAAAGGTCATGAGTTCGAATCCCACTACTCTTAATTGTTGTAACCTCAAAATAAAATTAAAAAAAAAATCGTACATAATTAGATATATTTATAGACATAACTTTTCATAAGGTACGTAACAGTTCAACTATAGATTTTTAGTGGAACAATCTGTAGTTAACTTGTTAAGTCTCCATGCTAACTCAACAAAACAATACAGTAAGATTTTGTTTGAATGATTAATTTAAATTATTCAAATTAATTGGAAAATAATTTAATCTATGAGATACACAAAACTGAAAAAAATTATTGATGTATGAGATATATTAATAATTAATTTTGATTTATTTTGAATATGATTCAAATTGGTATATAAATTTTAAAGAGTGAATGATTATTTTGTTCATAAAAATAAAAGGATTAAAAGAGATTTAAATATTTAATTCATAACGAACATGTTTTATTTATTTAATGAGATTTAAATAAATAGAAAGATATTTCCTCATAAAAGAAGACAATTGATTTAAATAAATGTTATTTAAAAAAGAAATGATCAATTGGAGTGAGTTTAAACCTAAGCTTTGAAAGAAAAAACCTAAGCTTTGAAGCACAATTTGTGCAATTCTCTCTTGAATTCTCTCCAAATTTTAAAAGGTCTTTTGTTTAACGACGCTTTTTTGGTTCTAGTTATAACAAAGAAGATCTCGTGGAGTCTCATTATTGAAGTTCAGATTTTGTAAATTTCAAGACAATAAATTACAACCATTAATGAGAATTGACTTAGCAATATAAAGTATATATTGTAATGAAAATGACAATCAACAATCAATACGAGGATAAAAGAAAACGTGAGAGAATAAAGAACACACATAATTTACGTGGTTCACTAACGTTGTGTTAGCTAGTCCACAGGTAGAGAGGGGGCGAAATTTTATTAAGGAGAAACAAATTACAGAGATTACAGAATGAACGTCATAATACGACTAGAGTTTAATTCGAATTTATATATGCACTCTCATTAAACCCTATTACAGAATGCGTAAACGTAGAATAGAATGCAGACGTCGACGTGCTCTGCAGAGTGCAATTAGTAGATGCGGACATGTGCTACAGAATGCTGAAATGCGTCTTCGCAACGGGGGCGTTGCCCCGCACCCCCACTCGCTGACCGGGCAGCGAGACCTCCGACTACTAATCGCAGGGCATTAGCGCGTTCAAGGCATAATGCAACATATATCCATGAATGTTTGTTTGGGAATATAATAATTTTCGTAGATATAGCATGTAGGAGTTGTAGAAAATTAACATTTGAGATGTAATTAGAATGATATAAATTAGATCAAGAAAGCAGTATTTAAAGAGCCGGTATGACATGGGCCGGCTACTAGAAAGTTAGTTTTATAAGTTGAGGCAGAGCATCCGATACAATTTTTATTATTTTTCATTAAAAAAACTAATAAATTGGTCTATAATAAACTTAAAGTCAATTTAGTCGACAATTTGTTCAAGAATTTTAATAATTCTAATTCAAGAGGAAAAAAAAGGTGAACATATATCTAAAATTTAAGAAGAAAACTAATAGAATAAGTTTTTAAGAGGATACTTGGACATTTGAAAATTTGGAAAATAAAATAGAACAAACCCAAAATTTAGGAACATATATGATATTTAAATATCTTGATCATAATGATTTAGTTCTGAAATTTTACGAATGATGTTAACTTAACAATTATTTATCTGCTCTAACCATTGGATTTGGGGTAAAGCTAACCATTGGATTTGGGGTTGACCTTAGGCCTAACCCACTTGAGTCCTAATGATTTTGGGTCTAATTGTAAATTTTGAGTCATTTTGGTATATAAAAAGAATTAGTCAAAACTTCTCATTTGAAGGGTAAAGTTTATATCATTTTCTTTTTTAAGACAAAAGAACTTTCATTTAATCAAACAAACAAAATGAAGAAGAACACCCTCAAAAATTGATTTGAACTCTGACCCACAACTTATGTTGTGACCGACAAGAAAAGAAATCAAGAATAAAGAACATTTTATCAAAGAGAGAAGTCTATTGTACAACGATCTTACCATACAAAAAGTAATAAAATCTCAAGAAAATAGATCTGATAGCCATTTTCAACACTTTCAAGGTTGAATTTTAAAAGATTTTGTGAGATAAGTCTGTATACATAAAATTTATTGAAGAACATGACCCTATCAAAATAATCGGAAAGAACCTTTCCCACGAGATAAATTTGTAAAACTCTTGAAAAGAATGACCTTTAACCATCAACTCCTTTTCTAAATGCGACAATAATACCCCACTTAGCATCGACTTACTCAACATCCCAAATAAAAAAATGAAAAAAATCGAATAACAATAAGTAACATTTATATTTTACAAGAATTGAAATATATCTTATGCCTATATTATTTTTTATATATAAAATAAAAAAGTAATTTTTAATAATAATAATAATAATAATAATAATGATAAATGTTAAAATTTTAAAATTAAAAAGTTAGAACAGAACTGCAAAATAGGCAAGTTGGCATGATTTTAAATCCTTTTTTGTAAAAAAAAATAAACTGGAAAATAACTTTATGTTCTGTACTCCAACTTTATTTTTTAATAACATTATAACTTTGGATTTTATCAATTAAAACCCTAACCTTCAATTACGTATGCCAGTTAATATATTGTTAAAGTTTTTATTAAGAAAAAAAAACTTACAAAATCAACTTAATATAATGATAATTAATATGTATTCTTGATAAAGAGGTTGCATGTTGGAATTCTTAAACTCTTGATAAAGAGGTTGCATGTTGGAATTCTTAAACTCTTAAATATCGTTGACGGAAAATATAGAAGTGAGAATTGGAGCATGTGAACTAAAAAAAACCCGAACAATAAGTAATCATATAACATTCAAATAACAACACATTTATCATGTTTCACATAAATGTTCGAATCAAGTCATCAACATACTGCCAACAAGAGCATTAGCTCGGCGGCATGAAGTCATGAGTTCAAATTACCCCACTCCCAATTGTTGTAATTCATAAAAAAAGGTCATGAACATACTTTTTTTTAGTACATATTGGGAGAAGGGGGACAAATACCGATTTTTGGGATCAAACCTATGACGCTAGTGTTAAACTGATTTTCAACCAAACAATGAAATCATTGCACCACTGACCCATTCGATAGCCATCAACATACTTGAATTAGATACAAAATCAAATACATAAAATGACAATCCTTTTTTTTTTTTTTAGTACATGTATCGGGCCGAGGAGAGGGGACAACAAACCTTATATAAAAAGTATCACTGTTCTCAAATAAATGAGAGACAAATATCAATTCTCAAGATCGAACTTGTGATCATAGTGTTGAACTGATTTACAACTTAACAATGAAATTATTATGTCACTAACCCATTCAGTAATACATAAAATGACAATCAAACTATGTGTTCACTTTGACATCTAAATAAAAATGAATAACTAATTAATAGAGATTATTTGTAATTCATCAAATGTGGAGATAGGGAATCCAACATTAGTTTAGACAGATAATATATGTTTTATTCATGAATTTGCTTATTGAATGGTTTAAATATATGACAAAATTCAAATATAATACTTATTTAAGGAATAACATAAAGGCGAGAATCATAATTAATTGAAATATATGAACGATATCCCACAAGTAATTTAAAGAGGAGAATTTAAAAATATTGTTGCAAAGAAAAAAAAACACCAATACACATAACCCTATAAAAAGAAAGAAAAAATAAATAAAAAGAAAGAGAAAAAAGAACATTATTATTACAATAAAAACGAGAGAATATGAGGAATATTGTTTTGGTGTATAAAACGTCATTCATGTATCTCATTCGCCACAAAATGCCAAGCAATTAAATGCCACTTAATTACCACCAAGAGACATGCTCTTTTAGAAATAGTTTATTAATTATCTTAAAAAGAAGAAATAGTTTATTATTACGAAGCTTTAATTTTTATAATAAAATATATTTTAGCAAACAGTTTTAAAAATGTAAGAGAATAATGCCAAATGAATTTTCTTCAAAAGGGAAAAAAAATTAATTCCAAAACAATAAAATATTATTTTCTGTTTTTGGTTGCTCAGAAACCGTGTTGACAGATATTATTAAAAATGAATAAATTCAAAATAGTAGTTTTTATTTATATTAATAATATTTCAAAAAGAAGAAACAATAGTATTAAAATTTTCACATATATTTAAATGGCTAAATTATCGAATATACCCAAGTTTATGTCAACAACCCTCTTAGATTTTGAAAAGTTAAAAAATACTCTTAAGTTTTAATAAATGTGTAAAAAATGTTCTTACATTAAATTTGGATGGAAACCGTTAAAATTTTATTTAAAAAATATCCACCGACATTGAATTTTTTAAAAAAATATCCTTAAATATTTTTTAAAAAAATTAAAAAAAATATCCTTGAGTCCTCTCTTATCCGAGTGCCATAGTTTAAGGACACGACGTTGGTGCTCGGGTATATGGAAGCAAAGTTCAGTATTTTTATCGTTAATTTTTTTTTTAATTAAAAAGGTTAAATTTATGTTTCAAATACCTTACTCATTTAATTTTAATATTTTTTTACCTTTATATTCGAACTATTTTTATATTAATATTGGTATTTAATTAATTGAATGGTTAGTTTGATGATTAAAATAAATTTCTTAATATATTTTTCTTCTAATTATTTTTTTAATCATTTTTTTAATGTTTTTATTATAGAAAGTATAGCTCAAACTAGCAAATAGTTTTTTAAAAGTAATTTGCTTTAAATTTTCAAGTTTAATGTATTTAAATTTGATAAGTGTGTTATGAGAGTTTAATTTTCATGAGTTTCACACTAAATTCAATCATTTGGAGTAGCTCAAGTATTTAAATAATTTAGGGTTAAAATCAATTTACAACTTGCTAGTTAAGTTTTTAAATTCATCTCAACAAGTTAATCAAAAGAGTTATGATTATAGATATGATTTATGAATTTTAAATTTCTAGAATTTATTTAATCAAATTGTTATTACGACAATCAAAAGGGTCAAGTGGCATGTAGTTAATTCAATTCAACACCTTGGTCACAGATTCGATTCTAGATATTGATATTTGGTTTTCATATGAGAACAGTTGTATCCTCTATGTTGATAAGAGATATGTTTGACACAAACTTCATAGTTTGAGTAGGTTTGATAATTTAGCCTATTAAATTGTAGTCTTTGCTGGTTAGAATTTCTTCAGAAAGATTTGAATTTACAATTTCTTACAAAAGAATATACATACTATAAGTCAAACTAACTTTGACAATAAAGATAACAAATTTGAAGGTTTGAATTTGAAAGAAGTACATTCAATTACCGTACGTGCTCATTTTGGCAAATAACTATAGATTTAAAAAAAAAAAAAAAAAAAAATTAATGCATAGCAGCTTTTAAATTATACTGATATATACATGTACCCATTAAATCTTAAGCATTGCTATAGTGTGACGTTTAATTTCCCTGTATTGTTTATTTTCTTGTTTAATAATCAACTAAATCTTACCCTTTATTGTTGGTTAGGATTTTAAACACCCACCCTTATTTTTTTACACAATTTAAATGTATAAATGCCAGCTTGTTAATAATAATAGTTATAAAAAAAAAAGGAAGAAAGAAAAAAGTCTGTATACTTTGTAATCTTTAATATTTTTTTTTTAATTCAAAGATTATGGATTCGAACACATAAAAGTTTACATGATATCATTATTTTTTAAAACTTTTGTAAATGGTGGACATCCAATTCAATACTGTGGTCACCGATTGAGGGTTTGTGATCCCCTTTTCAATATGTATGAAAAAAAAACTCTTCAAAATAAAATTATAAGAATTTAACAAAAAATCGTAGAAAAAAAATAACTTTTTTTTTTAATCAGTAGAAAAAAAATAACGCTCAACCCTAATAAAGGAAATAAAAATTCCACATCAACACAAAATCCTAAAAATACACTAAATCTCATTCGACGGGAACAAATCTTAAATGATGAAATTTAAAATACTAAGAATTTTTTTAAATTAAAAGAAAAATTTGTAAAGTAAAATAAAAAATCGTTTAAAAAAAAATATAATTTCCTTTTAAAAATTAAGAAGAAACAAACCATGCCTAAAAATTTAGATTTAGAATCAACTTATTGATTAAGCAAATGAGCAATACTTTTTTTTAAGTATGAATTAAATTCAATATTACAACTCTAAGCGTGTGTTTGGGGCAAGGAAAATGGTAATGATTAAGAGGGGAATGGTAATGAGAAAGAGAATAGGAAGAGAAATGATTATGGGGAATGATTATTTTTGTTTGGGGCGAAGGTAATGATTATGAAGAGAATGATTATTTGTGTTTGAGATAAATGTAATGATTATGAAAAAAAAAGTAGTTAGAGGAGAATGAAAAAAGTGATTTTTGAAAAATGGGAATAATTCCCAGTGGTCTAAACACAAAGAATCATCTCCATCCTCATTCTCCTTTTATTCATGGTGGCCCAAACACCCCTGAGTGAAGTTTTGGCTGTATTGCGGTTGAAATAGATGGCAATCAAACAAAAAAAAGTGCTAGCCTTCATAGGCAGGTTGTTTACAAACCCTAGCATCTAAGAAAAAGTCAAATAAAAAACCTTTCAGATTTGAAAAATATATAACAATGACTAATTATGTAATTATTAGGCTATCAAAAATGCCCTTTTACAGTTTCAGCTTTTTGCTCATGATATCATCATTAACTCAAACAACCACAAATGTCTGTTTTCAAAGAAAAGAAAAAAGGCTTTGATTCAATTCTGTTTGTTTTAACCTAAATAACATCATTGTCAGTCATTGAGTCAAACATAGAAAACACACAAAAAAGTCAAAACATACACTACAAAAACAACACAAACAAAAACATGTGTGCATATATACATATTTTCTGGTAACAAAAATATTCTGGCTTTGACTTCTCTTATACTTTATTACCAAGTGTTTAGCACGCAATTTAAATAGAAAAAACAGATACTGGATGGATCAGTGACACAATGGTTTCATTATTTGTTTGTAAACTCAGTTCAACACTAGCGTAATAGGTTCAATCCTAAGAATCGGTATTTATCCCCCCTCTCCCGATATGTACTCAAAAAAAAAAAAAAGAAAAAACAACTCTATGCATATAACATAGTAATTAAAAAATTTTGAATTCAAATCCTCCATTTAAATATCAAATTCAAAAAAAAAATATCACTAAAAACTAACAAAAATAGAAAAAGAGAAACAAAAGAGATTCAACATCCCTAACCATTCTCACTTTCACACAAGATCGGAGATTTTTCTAAGGAGGTGTTTGGTTGACGGGAATGAAGCCTGGTCCGAGATTATATAACAGACAAACAAATTTTCAAAAAATGGAGCTTGTGATCCAAATTTGGTGTTTGATATATGAACCTCGAGCCAAACAACATTCCCATCAACCTCAACCTCTTTCTCTTAAAGAAATTGAGGAGGCAGGCTTGAATGAAAAAGTTTAGGGACTTTAAAAAAAAAGTATGAGAAGAGGGAATAGATGAAGAAAAAAGCCATCTTTAGGGTTTTTTGGCCTTTCTCTCATTGAAAAGGAAGAATGCATATATATAGGGTTTTAGAGAGAGGGAGAGTAAATTAAAAAGAAGAGAAGAGTTGACATTGAAAAAACCCTAGGGCACATCACTTTATATAGAAAAAAAGATGAGAGATTCCCTCCTAATTTTTTAACCATTTTAAATTATTTTGAAAATTATTTTTTTATATTTTCAAGTTAATATCATTTTAGGCAATTTACATTAAATTTTGTTTCATTTTAATTTTGAACTTTGTAAATTTTTAAGTACAATGTACTTAAAAAAAACTTAAAATTAGTCCATTCCACTTTAAATTTAAAAAACTTAAAATTAGTCCATTCTATAAATTTTAGTTATTTTAAAACTACTCTAAGAACCAATTTTATGATTTTTTTTTTAAGTATAGAAAACATTTTTAAGAACAAAAACATTTGAATAAATGTAGTATATAAATTAAAAAAAAAACATTTAAGAATTCAAAAACTAAAATAAAACAATATTAAAAAATAGAAACAAAAATAATATTTAAATTTAATATTAAGAAAATCTCAAAATAAAAAATATCTCTTCCTTTTTTAGTTCAATCACAAGAGAGATTCGAACCCATAACTTCGATCATAAAAATATATTGATGTTAATGAGTTACTATGCGATTGTAAAAAAAAAAAAAAAAAAAAATTCTAAACTAAAAAAGAAACTTTCAAATTTTGAGGGTATGAAGGTTGAAACCAGTTAGGGTCCAGCTTTCATTTGTTTTTTGGTTTTTTTTACACGAAAAACGCTGCGTCTTTACCACGCTTGCACCACAAAACAAATTTGACAGCTAAAAGTTTAACTATAAAATATAGTTTTGGTTCTTTTCTAGTTCTAACAACTCTAAATTAGACTATATTTTAAAATTTTGTTGTTACTGTTATTGTTTTAAGAGCTTTAATTTAACTACAGGTTTAAGTTTTGTTTCAATTCTATTTCAAAAAAAAAAAAAAAAGGTTTTGCTTCAATTCAATTCTAGGTATAACTTTGTCTCAAATCATATGAGAGCCAAATAACGATTTTTAAGTTCAAACTTATGCCCGTGGTGTTGAATTGTATTACTACCAAATAATGAAACTACTAGACAACTAACTCTTTTAGATAAAAAGTAACCACTAGGGGGCCGTTTGTTTGACATATTTAGCAAGGATTTAGTTTTAGGATTTATTAATTTCTCTTCGAAAACCTACATCCAAGTTTTTACTAACTCCTTCTCATTCTTACTTTTAAAAATAACTCTCATTTCTAACCATTCATTTTTAATCATTCATTTATAACTACTAAATCATTTCTAACCACTCATTTTTAATCATCCTTTCAAATCAATCAAAATAACTCAATTTTAACCATTCATTTTTAATCATTTCATTTTTAACTACTAAACATAACTACTCATTTTAAATCTACATCCAAACAAGATTTTGACTCTAACTCCTCTATACAAAAACTACATCAAAACGAGTTTTTGGCACAACTCTCAATTTTTAACTACTCAATATAACTGTTCAATATAACTCTCTAACCTAAATCCTACCTAAATATGTCAAACAAACACCCCCTAGGTGTCAACTTTGTTTAATTATTTTTTTAAAGTTTAATAAATTAAGATAAAAATTCAAATTTATAACATTTTAATGGATGATAGGTTATATTAACTAGTTGAGTCATATTTAGTAAGTTTGGTTGATAACCATATTAGACTTTTTTTTTTTTTTTTACATATTATTAAAGTGTATCAATTGTATGTAGAGTTTATGATTGAGTAAACAAAATAAAGAAAGGTGAGTTTTTTAGGTAACGTAAACGACAATCTACGAATGATTATATTCGCGAGATTTAGTCAAATCGAATACACTAAAAAATTGAAACTGGCACCAAAATGGAAGGAACACTTTGTTTTTGGTACGGATAACAAAGACATTATAGTGGAACAAGCTTGGAATTCCATTCAAGCGAACTGCAATCGGGATAACAACTCAACTCGAATCTCCACATTGATATAATATTGTCCATTTTGAACATAAGTCGTCATGACTTTGTTTTTGGTTTCACCCAAAGGTCTCCTACCAATGAAAATGTTTGTCATCTCCTGTATATAAATCCATGATCTATCCCTTATTTAACTAATGTGGGATTACACTTTGTTTATATTTCTACAATCCTCCTTTTGAACAAAGTACCGCATGCGAGTCTCCATTACTAATAGTGTTAAGATATGCCTTGAACTGTTTGATGCCATATACTATTACTTAGTCGAGGGTCTCATTGTCCGATCAGGGAGCGAGAGTCTCAGTATAAACTCTATTAAAACCCTAGCCCCCATGACAATTGACACTCTGTAATTGGTACTCTCCATGATAGAATGTTCTCTCCTCTGCTTGTGGATGTAGCTAACATACCGTTAGTGAACCACGTAAATTCTGTGTGTTTTTTCTCATATTCCTTTACGGTTTTCTTTTTTATTGTTGATTTTTGTTTTCATAACAGATAGTCATTTTATGAATTATACTTGAGCTCACTTTAACTCAAACTACGAATCCTTCTGAATAAAACTTGTTCTAGCTTGAAAGCCCAACCACAGATCCACTCGATTTATATTTGTGTGCATAGCAACTACCCCTGATCGAGGCAATTATTTCAGAAGTATTCTTCACTCGAGCACTTGTTTTAGAAGCACTCTCACACTGCCGTACACAGATGCTCAATCCACAAGAACATTTAGAAGCACTCCCACTAAAATACTTGTTAGACAGCTCAACCACGAATTTTTTATTATTTCATACTCCATATTAAGGCTCACAAATATTTGTTTCATATTCGAGGTTTCTTATGATATGACTAAGCTTGGGGTGGGGTCCACTCTAATACTACTTGTTAAGGGAATGATAACGAAATTCAGATCTCCACATTAGTATGAATATTGTCTACTTGATACATAAGTTTTCATGACTTTATTTCTGGACATCTCCCAAAAGGCCACATTACCACTTTGTTTGTATTCCCAACACTCCCACCTTTTGTTTGAAAGAGAAGTTGAAAATAGGCTGACAAGTTGCCTGGCCCCGTCCCTCTATTTCCTCCAGTCCCGATGTTCTTTGATGGAAAACTGAAGCCTCAGGTACTTTAATTTTACGATTGTTTCTATGAAAATTCTTATGAGCTTTCTCACCTCTCAATTTCCGAGCTTGATGAATATATGTGGAAATGACAGATTGAGAAAAAAAATACAAAATACATGTTGAGATCATATACAACCAGGGAATTAATATTACTAATATGTTGCAAAAAAGGTACCCTCACATTATGGTTTGCTTTAGGGGTGATTTCGGTTCGGTTTTTGTCGGTTTTGTACCAAACCGACAACCGAACCGATATCTTCGGTTTTCAAAAA
>JBBMKA010000009.1:11208277-11229605 GCA_037833695.1 Sechiopsis laciniata | reverse complement strand
GGGCGGTATAATATTAATTTTATATTGCTTACATTTTATTTATGATAGTGGTTATATTTACATACTTATGTTAATAGTTAAAGATTTGAGAATAATTGTTTTTATTAAAAAAAAAATTGAGAATAATTTTATTGTTAAAAAAACCATAAGAATGTATATAAAAAAAAAATTAAAAGAGATACCCTAATATCTCATCTTCTCTCCCTCCATCCCAAACAACGTTTTTCTGTCATCTCATCTCATCTTTCTCCACTCAAACAAAGTTTTTCTGCTATCAACATCTCATCTCCTTTCGTCTCATCTCAACTTACCTGCAGCCAAACTGTAAGCGGTTAGTAAAAGTATTATATTTTATAAAGAAAGAGGATTTGAATCATACTATCACACGCATGGCTAAAATGACAATGGTCAGACAGCACGAGCGGGCTCATTGCCACATTATTAATGTAATAACTCCAACAACCAACCGTAAAAATTTAATGAAAAGAATTTATAAACTTTTTTTATTACTAAAAATGAGCAACTAGTAAATCATTTTTTTTTTAAAAGATAAACTAGGAAATCATTACACTATATATTTCAAGTAAAAATATTTCTAACTTGGGGCCACTGATCATTTGTTGATGTGTCACATGTGTTTACCTATTAGTTTAAGGTTAATTACCTCTACAGTTTATATAATTTTCAGTTAATTTCAATTAGACCTCTAAATTGAGAAGTTTTTATTTTCGAAAAGCTCATTATTCATTTTTAAATTTAATTCTTATTGTTTTTTTTATTTTTTATATTCGTTGATAAATATTTTAATTTAATCCTTGTACAATCTGTTTAAATTTTACAAATCATTTACTACATTATTTTATACCCGTAATAAAAAAATAAAAAAAAAACATTATTTTATACCCGCTCAAAAATTTAAGTTTATTTGGTTGGTGTTCTAAAAAATTTAGAATAAAGGATACACTGATAATATAGATTTATTTCATACTTTAAAATATGAATTTGTGTAGATAAAAACTGAATCCTAATTTCAACATCTATCAAAATGTGTATAACAACTTATTTATAAACCATATAAAATTTGTTGTGATCTTGTTATTACTAATAAAATATTGAGTCGAATATAAAATATTAAAATATAACTTAAAGTTAAATTTTAAACAAATAAACTAGTTTGATAATTTAATAAAAATACGTAATTTTAGATCTGACTATATATATATATATATATATTAATATAAATTGGAGGAGCGAATCAAACAAACCCTACCTAAAAGATATTACTACTCTTAAATGATATAAAAGACAAATAATGATTTTTGACTCGAAGTTGTGGTAGTGAAATTAAAATGGAATAACATTCTGTTGATATTTAGACCCATCTATAAAGGAAAATTTTAAATCCGTAGTGAAAGCAAAACGACGATAGAAAAAGGAGGGAATATAAAAAGAAAAAGGTAAAGATAGCAATAATAATAATAATAATATTATTATTATTATAAATTAGGGAAAAAAAGGAAAAAGAAGTAGGGAAAGATGGGTATTGTGGCCGACACGAATTGTATGCAAGTAAAACAAAAGGGCATTATAATCAAACCTCTGTTTAAAACCATATATTATATATTAGAGAAATTCCCAAATAAATAAAAGAATTTTTTTTTAAAAAAGGTGTCATCTTTTTGCAGCATAGTAATTACATTTGACTAAGATCGCTTTATTGAGTTTCTTTAAAATGTATATTCTTTTAGAAAAATGTCATGTGCCCAATGACACGTCACACTCCCCTCTCTATTTTTCCCTCAAATTTATATACAATACAATATTTGACATATTATTTTTCAAATTATTTTTATGCTACATTTATAAACAAAATTTAAAAAAAAAAAAAAAAAAAACGTGCATGTATGACTGATTTTTTAATGTTACATAACTTTGACATTTTTCACAATCGCTTTCATATGTGTTTTCCACCTACCACTATACATCAGTTGGTGCAATTAATTTAATGATTTATGCATATTATTTCCAATTTAATAAATACACTCAACCAAATCACTAAATTAGCTTATTAATAAATTCATTAAGCATAGATTAAAAAATGAATTTTTAGAAATTACAAAGATAAAAGATCGATAGCAAAACAATAAACATATTTTTTCAATAACAAGAGCACACATTCAATATTGTACGTAATAACATTATCGTGACTATTTGATTCTAACACATTTAATCGATTGAATTATGTTTGAGTTAGCACACAAAAAGTAGAATTTAATCCTTTATTAAATCCTTTGGTGATAGCTCAATTAAAATTATAAAATGATGAGGTTGATCAAGTCCCCTAATCATAAAGTGCATGATAAATAGCATAGGGTTAGGGTTGTAGTGAAACTTATAGATTGTTTAATTAAAATGGTCAAAGCAAATAATAGTTTGGTCAAAATATTAATTCAAAAGCCAAAAGGTAATAAGAGAAGAAAAGAATGAGTAGCAATGTAATATTTATCCGCCGAAAGATACAAAAGGACATATCCATCATCTAAATTCTAATCACATTCATTTATTCTTTCCTACCCAAAATAAAAATAAAACAAAAGCAAAATATATATATATATATATTTCAAAGTCAATTTGGATGCATTTCGACTATTATCACAAATATATTATCTGGTCATATAATATGAAAATGTCAAGAAAAAAAATGGTAGGAAATTAATTTCTAAGTAGACAACTACCATTGAATGAACCCATCATTTTTTTTTCAATGTATTTTTTATTTTTAATATTTCAAGTCAAGTTGTATGCATTTCAATTATTATCACGAGACATATTATCTGACCCTATAATATTAAGATGCCAAAAACTTCGTACAAAAAATAATTCTTAAGTAGGCAATTACCATTGATTGAACTCATCATTTCTTAGTTCTCCAAGACCTTTGACTAGGCCACTCCACGATGGTTAGGCCACTCCACTCCATAAAAGATTAATGATAATTAGAGTAATTAACTAGTACTCATTTGAGAATTGATGTTAAAGGAGGTTGGGAAAGTTGTTGGACGTACTCATCTTGTGGCAATTGTCTCACATTGGAAATGTGGAGATTCTTCAACATCTTTATAAAAGATATGAGTTACTCCCTTCATGGCCAATTGATTTTGAGGTAGAATTTCATATGATTTAATATGGTATCAAAGCTATAGATTATTGGTCACCAAATTTATGGACGGGTATTTCAGTCCACAAATTCGGATCCATTCTCAAATAGAATCCCATCTTATTTAATAATAGTTAACAACAAAATTTATATATTTGTAATGATTCAATAATTCATTATTATTTTGAAAATTAATGTCAATATAGGATGAATAAGAAATTTAATGTAAAATTTGATAGAAAGTTTGATGAATGATTAAAAATTGATCTTTCACTTTTATATTATACCAAAAACAAACACAAGAGAAACCTTCAAAGGAACCACAAAAAATAGAAAAAAATATTTTTTTTAAAGAAAGAAAAAATAAATAAATAAAGTGAAGAGAGTTACTTTTGGTATGGTCAAGGAGTGTTGGGATAAACAGAAAAAGATAAAGGGTTGGGCTTGACCTCTTTTTTAAGTGTGTTTTTTGAATATATATATGTGGGTGAATTATGATCAGTCATTTTTTTGCTTTTTCTTTATGTTTCTTTTTTAATTTGTTCCTTAATGTATGCCTTTTGCCACTCACTTAGAACAACAGACAAAAAATAACACCAAAAAGATCATTATCCCTACCTATAATATATTAAATGTTTAATTAATAATATTATTTATATATTTCTAAAAAAATAATAGTATTTATATAATGTATGTATTAGGAGAAGGAAAGTATCTATGAATTCTAGTGTTGATAATTTAGGTCATTCCTATGATCTAACTTACATGCTTAATTTGGGAACTTGGCTTTTTAAGTGTACTTTTTGGGTATAACATATATTTATGCTTGGTTAAAAGATATTACTTTAAATAAATGTATGGATAAGTATGTTTTCACTTTGTTACATTTTTTAGGAGACTTTCTAACATTTTTCTAATTATTTTCTATAAATTTGTTTGCTTATGTTAGGTTCTTTGGCTATATATCTCTTTATTTTTATTTTTTTTTTAAGAAAAATATATATCTTTATTTGGCATATCTAAGATATATTATCGAAAGGGTTAGTGACCTAATTATGATTTGATTGTTTGGTGGTAATTCAGTTCAACATCACAGTCACGGGTTTGTTTCTGGAAATCGATATTTGGCTCTCATATTATTTGTACTAAAAAAATACTTTCTTCAATGTTTAATACTTTATTTGGTCTGATTAAAAAAGAAAAAAAAGAAAAAAAAAAAAAACTTTATTTGGTCACGTTATTTCCTGTTAACATATTTCATTAAACTTTTCTCATATCACGTTTAAATATTTGTGATTTTCGTTTTTTAAAAAAATTCTGATTTTAATTCTCTCATATCACGTATTTAAATAAAATGCTAGTTTTATCTTTTTACTATGATATAGAGTAAAAAGACCATTTGTTAAATTTTCAATACTCAAAATATTTGTTTTTTTTTTTTTTGTACAACGTCTAGTGTTGGATGATTCAAATTTGTACTCTTAATCGAATATCCAAGTTAATTATGGCTCAATTTTAACAAAAATATTTGTAAACCCTAAATATCAATAAACTTGATCTAAAAGAAGAAGTTTTTTTGGTTCTATCAAAATATTGGAGATTAAGAATACATTTTGAAGAGTTTTTTTTTATAAAAAAACAACATTTTGAAGAGTTAACTCAAGAGTTTATTGTTATTTTATCAAGTTATCAAAAAATAATCATGCCAATTAGAGTAATAATTCAATATCATCAATGTATATTGATCAAGATTTTATAAGTGGGAGTCTCCCATGTTGAATAAAAAAAATAAAGAATAATCACAAATGTCACTTAAAATTCTAATAATTCTAAACTTATTGTCATATCTTAAAATTAATATCAATAATTTTATTTTTAAGAAATGCCATAGTAAATCTTCACGCGCATAGAAAAGCCATTATTTTACAAACCCAATTACATATAAATGGAAGGAAGAGAAGAAAGAAAGAAAAAACTATCAATAATTTTATTTTCAACAAATGCCATAGTAATTTTTTTTTTTTTTTTTTTTTTTGAGAATATCCATAGTAAATCTTTACATGCATAAAATAGGCATTGTTTTACAAACCCTATTTTACATACATGAAAGAATAGAAAAAAAGAAAAGAAAAAAGGGTGGCATTGTTGTACAAAAAAGGTGGATTGGGTGATAAAATATTAATTGAAAAGAATCAAATAAACGTTAAAAGTAATTTCAATAAGTCGTCTCCGCAGCTTCAAATTCAATACCAACTTCCCAAAAAGCATGCAAAAGCCGATCTCAATAACCCACCTCACTAGATTCGCAATCTTTCACTTTTTTTATTTCTCAATTTTTTTTATTTTTTATTTTTTAATTACTCACATGATCATGGTTTAAAATTACATGCCCATGAGTACAAAAATTTCCATGGTATCACTTTTTTTTTTTTATTATTATTATTAGGAAAATTGTTCGGATGAGATTACGTTTATTTCACATATTCCCACAAAACAACGCAGTACATTCTTTATCAAAATAATCTTAGCAAATTAATTTAGAATGAATGATACTATTTATTAAATTTATTCATTATAAATACTTTATAATTATAAGGACGAGTTCCCTTACTAAAAGGTTTAATCAATATAACATATAGTCTTCGATTTGTGTTTATATAGTCATTCATCAATGCAACAAAAAGTTTTCAAATGAATATAACAAATAGTTTTCGATCTAAGATTTTAAAGTACTATAATTAAAATAAACAACAAAAAAATTGTCATCTAAGTTAATTTCCTTAAAAATTAATGAAATATAACTAAAATTCCAAGAAAATAATTATTGTACATTGTCAACAAGATTAATAAGTCAATGGTATTAATATACGATATTAATGTGTATGATTTAATTAAAAAGTTAACCATTCAAAGTTTTTGAGTTTGTTGTTTATTATTATTATTTTTAAGGAAAAACACTAGTATAGATCTAATGATCATAATTTTAATATTTTGAAGAATGATTTTTATTTATAATTGTTTAAGAAATATTCTTTAAGGTCGATGATTTACCAATATTACCGTCCATTATGGGAACCTTGACTTGTCATGTACATAATACACCGAATCATCAAAAGTAAACAAACATTTAATATCTTAATTATTTACCTTACTTCTAAACAAGAAAGATTGCAATAAAAAAGAAAATAACATTTTTTTTTCAGATTTTTCCCCATAATAAAGACAAAATACTGTCAGTGACCAACAGTAAAGAAAATACATAAGAAAATACAAAGGGACATAATATTTAGAAACATAGTCTAGAAAAAGGCAAGGAAAAAAAAAGTGGTCAGTACAGTTTCATTACTACAGTCAGCTTAACTAGCTACTATATTATCTAGCTATTCATAAAATATCAGTCAACTAGAATTTTTTTTTTTTTTTTTTTTTTTTTTTTTTTTGGATTTAGGATTCTAAAGTTGAAGCCTTTAAGCCTTTATCAAAACCCACCAGCTGTTCTTCATAGTAAATGCAAATTCAGAGATTTCATTCTATTCCAAATATTGGCGTTTGAAACAGCCTTGGTTTTGCATGAGCTTCAAATCCCCTCATTGATTGCCCAATCTCACATGCAACTGGTGTACTTGCATATTGTTGTTGAACGTAAACACCGCCATATTCACTCGTTTCGGTGAGCGGAGAACAGCTCGGGGGTAGCTCGGCGATGGTGGGAAACATTGTGGGATCGGTATTTGGTGATTGATGAAACATTGTTAATGACGACGGTGGAATGTTGTCGGGTTTGGGGACGGATGTGTTGAAGGGGATGGTGTTGTAGCCTAGCATGGACCAGTATTGATCTGATGGGTCTTGTTTAATGGGCATTGCAAAGCTTAGGGAGTTGTTGGGTTGAGACGACATTAAGGTTGTCGTTGACGATGGTGGAGAATATTGGACATTGCGTTCTTCGGTTGATCGGTTGCTTATGTCGGAGGCAATAGTGGAGTCAGAGGCAGTTTTCGAGGATTTGGTGCCCGACATCCCTCCGATGGGGAGGTTGCTGCTAGCAATGCTCTTCACGTCGTAGCGACTGATGTCGAAATTGGTGACTGCATTGAGCCCTCGGAATTTGATTGCGGCGATATCATAGGCCTCTGCTGCTTCTTCTTGAGTGCCTGTTAGATAGCACATGTTAAATCACTACTTGCAAAGCTCAATTACAAAATATGGTATATATGAGTCAACTAATGTACTTGACCTAAAACTATAGAATAACTGTCTAACTCTATTGTATTTAAATGTTTAAAAAAAATATTTAGTAAATTAATTACTAAATCCTTACTAGACTTGCTTATAATATTTATAATTTTCTTAGTTATCAAATGTCGAGATAGAAATATTTAAAAAATATTTTCGGATCTAAACTATATTACATAATCAATCTCATCTTGAAATACTAAAAATCTATTATTATATATTTTCCTATCAAACCCATCTTTAAAAATATTTTTTATATAAAAATATTCTTCTCTAAAAGATAATAAAAATGGAAAAAGATATATATATTTATATAAAACAAAAATTGACTTATAGAGCTTACCAAATGTTCCAAGGTAGAGATCTTTATTGCCAGCAACCCTTCCGATTCTTGCTTGCCATCTACCATGTTGGTGGTGCCTGAACAAGAAACGATGTCGTTTTAAGCAAACAATTTGATTCTCAATAAATAAATAAAACTAAAAACAAAAGAACCAAAATTAGAATTAATCAAACATACCTTGTTACACCTCTGTAAATAGAAGCACCTCTAGAAAACCCGCTACTTTTTCTATAGGAAAATATTACAAAAATATATAAATTTCAACATATTCTATAATTTTTTTTTTTTTTTTGAAATAAAGGTAACCATATCCGTCCCTAGGCTAGACACCAATTTCAACATATTCTATAATTAAGAATGGATTAATTAAAATGTTTAAAACTTAATATAATACCTTCTTAGTGAAGCGACAAATTCTTGCCTGGTCATGTTCTTCATATCCTCCAACTCTTTTTCGTAATCCGACACCTTATTAATGAAGAGGAAAAAATATTATGCATTTTAAAAAATATATATTTAAAAATGAAAAAAAAAAAAGAAATAATTTTTTTTTTGAAACTCACCGGAAAGTTGGTGGTGGTGGTCGGCCCCCAGTATTTGAGAGCGGCGAGATCATAAGCTCTAGCTGCTTTTTCTTCTTTGTCATAACCACCTAATCACAAAAAAAAGCATAATAATTATTATTTGTACTAATAAATCAATAAATGAAGGTATTAAAAATATATTCAAAATTCAAATTCAAATTTAAAAATTTGTAAGAGAATCTTGGGACTGTGCAAACCCAGACAGACCCACTGTCTGATCTGAGTTCTTTTTGATGACTCAATCATACATTTCTATATATAATCAAAGAGAATACTTTTTTCATATATTAATAAATCGAAAAATAAAATTAACAATAAAAAATAAAAAATAAAAAACTTACCCAAATAAACTGTGGAGAAATAATATCCATGGCAGCAACGATCAATCACGTCCAGCCAGAAAAAAATTACCCAGATCAGAATCTCATAAAAAATTACCATTTACATATATATATATATATATTTTTTTTTTTTAAATATAACCCTTTTTTTTAACTCTTCTGAGATTTGCGTTGGAAAAAAGGACATAATCTTGCAGAGTGAAAAACAGCTTTATTTTCAGGTCAAAAAGAAAAAAAGAGGGGTTTGAATGTAAATGTGGTTGTGTTTATTCCACATTTGGAAACCCTAAAAACAAATTTTTATGGGTCAAGAAGGAAAAATAAATATGAGTAATAACAACAATACAAAAAAGAAAAAGGGAAAAAACCTTGTCTTCCTTTTCTACTCTGACCCTCTCTTCTGCAACTGTTATCCCATAAATGAGCTTCATATCGACCAGTCCATCTATGCCTGAAGAACAAATCAAATTACATCTAAATAATTTGTATATAAACAAAAAAAGGAAAATTAAAATTTTAATTCTTAGATTCGAATTTTAATTTCTATTTAACCCATATATTTCAAAATTTAATACTTAAACATTTTTACACATCAAGTTTTAATAATTCTCCATTTTATTTCAGCATGTTATTTATAATGGTTTTGTTATACAAGTAAATATTATTGAAACGTATAAAAAAAAAAATTGATTTTGAAATATATAAATTAAAATGAAATTGTTGGGTAGAGAAAATTTTAGATTACTATTATAATTATGGTACTTTTTAAAAATATTTGAACTTATCAAATCAATCAGGTGAAGTTGAAGCCTGCCATCAATTTAACTTACAAAATCAGTTTTTACCATATTAATTTTTTTTTCTAAAATCTTGACATCTATGAAAAATACCTTAGAATAAATATTTATTTTTTAAAAAAATACCACCCAAAATCTATGAATGAATAAAGATTTCTTCTTTTTTTTTTTTTTTTTTTGTTATTCCGTAAATATTAAGAAATTATTTACCTTGTAACACCGCGGTAGATGGAGGTACGTTGGCCGAAAGTATCAGAACCTTTCTTGGCCGGCGGCGGCGGGGTATCAGGCTGAGGAGGAGGCGGCGGCGCGTGGAGATGCTGAAGCGATTGATCGGAAAACTGGGTGGCCGGAGGAGGTCCACGTAGGAAACTGGCGGCGATGGTTTTGAGATCAGAATCACAAATCTGAGAGTGATCTTGAGAGAAGCTCACCGGGGTTTGATGGGAAGAGAACTGAAACGACGGCGGCGCCGGTGGAGAAGGTCCCTGGAGAAAATCCTCGAGCTTGGGGGAAAAGATAGAGAGATCATTGGGGTTATGGAAGAGAGAGAGAGAGTTGGAATTGTTAGAGAGAGAGAAAGCCAACCAATTTGAAGAAGAATTATTACTATTCATGTTTGTGTTTTTATAAAAATGGGGTTTTTTTGAGGTATTGGGAATAATGAAAGCTTTGGAAATAGGAAAGGAGAGTTTAGAAGTGAAGTTGTTGTTGTTGTTCTTGAGATGTTTTTGTTGCCAACTTAAGAGAAAAATATTGAAAATAAAAAGAGTTTGGAATTTGGGGTTTGAATGTGAAGTTTGAAGAAGAAAAAGAAGAAGAAGAAGACACAAATATAGAGGACGAACGAAGAAGAGAGAGAGAAACACACAAATTGAAAGAGACGACTCAGATTTTGCACCACCATCGAGGTGTTCTTATATTACTTCCAAATCAATTTCATTTTTCTTTTATCTAACAATAATTTAACCACTTTGTATTCTTTTTTAACCTAAACAAAATTTAGAAAAAAAAAAAAAAAAATTGTAGTGTAAATTGAACCCACATAAAAAAAATATGTCCAAAATATCACATAAATTTTACCTAATTAAAATGAAGTCGATTCAAATCGTAACTTCTTAATTACAAAATATAAGATACATTATTAACTAAATCAATTTATCTAAACATTGTGTTTTTTTAAAATGTATATGTATAAATTTAAAAAGAAAACTTAGCAATCATTCAAAAAAAAACTCAGATAAGTGAATGTTTTGGAAATTAAAATGTGAATGGTTATGAAAATTAATTTATCATAATAATCCACATTTTTTCTTTATAATTACTATTTATTTGTAGGTATTTTTTTTTTTTTATTTTCTGGTGTACTTTTCAATTTTTTTAATGATTCTATTATCTTATGGAAAAGTATAATTTTGAAGAAATAAAGGATATATTAATAAACGACGTTTGAAACAAAAGAAATTTGTTTTGGAAATTCAAACAAACAACATGTCTTATTTTTACAGTAACATAATTACAAGTCTAAACTTTTATGTTCATTGAGATATACTTTTTTGGCTAGCTCAACTTATTGTTATCATTTTTTATATTTATAATTGTTTAGATTGTTTTGAGCACATCTCAATTACGTCATAAAATATATCAGTAAATGACCATTATAAACTAATCACATCACCTTTTAGTTTTTAAGAATTTTATGACCACTAAATCACTTCATGATAAAATCAAAACAAAATCAAAAAAATTTATGTCAAAAATAGACAATCTAAAATTTCTAAAAGTTGATTATCTTAATCTAATGCTAATAAGTAACTAAAGGTGATAAATTTAATTTATAGTGGTTACCTATTTATAGAATATTTTTTTACAAATTCTTTTATCTTAAATTATGATAAAATTATACGATGTCTCATAGAAGTAGTATAATCTGACCCAAAAATGAAGATATGTAAAAATAATATAATGGGTTAGACAGAATCATAGACCTGAATATGATATAATATCATGTCTTGTGTATGTTGGATTTATTAGAAAAGAATTAATGTAGAGAAATAATAATATAGAGGGAGAAAGCCAGGTGGAAAAGTATGATGGGATGAGAAAACGGTGGTGGGTATTTTAGAAATTACTGATAAATTGACCCAACCCAATAAAACATTAACTTTCATTGAAGAAAAAAAAAACCAAACAAAATAAAGAAGTTAAACAAAAGAGAGAGGTTTTTTTCAAAAAAAAAAAAAAAAGGAAAAAAATAATAAGAAAAAAAAGAAAGAAAATATGGAGAGAATGTAATGGTGTGTATGAAAGTGGGGAAGCAAGACTATGGAACAGGGGACAACCTGTGACCCATTTGTATTTCTCATCTTCCCCTTCCTCTCTTTTTCTGTCTTTAAATTTTACAAAGTTACCAATCAAATTAAAATTCTACGACTTTATTGAATATAAAATTTAGATTTATATATTATAATTCAATTTAGTTTTAAATTGAAAATTAGTTGTGGATATTAGTTTTTTTTTTTTTTTTTTGCGAAACTAGTTGTGGATACATTAGACCCAAAATTAAAACTTAAGAATCGGTATAGGTTGCATGCATATACATTTTAACTGACACAATTTTATTTATTTTAATATTATTTTACTTACAAAAAAGAAAATTATGTGACACCATTTTACATAGGTAAAATGTACGTACCAGAAAATTTTACCCTAAGACAAAGTCTGTTCTTTTATCCTTTCATTCTACCTTTTCTTTTACAAATATTACTTACTTTTAATTACTTCCAAATTAATACCACCGATTAATTAGAGGATTTGAGATTAGATTTGAAGCTTTTTTTAAAGAAGAATATTTGAAGCGGTTAGCTCAAATAGAATGGTCATGAGACGAAATATAATTTTATTTTTCTAAGTTTCACGTTTACCTTCAAAATTCGAACTACTGTTACAAAAGATTTAAAAAAAAAAAAAACAAACCAACAAACTTAACCCATATTAAATAAGCCAACAAGAGCATAGTTAGGTTACATGTTCAAATCCCCTCCAATATTAGTGTATAAAAAAAAAAACCTATTAAATAAAAGTTGAAATAAATGAATGTCAGCCAAGTGTTTATATTTAATGCTTTTTTTATGGGTTTCATTATTTACATTACTTAACCAAGCTCCATTTGATACCTATTTTATTGAAAGTTTTAGTTATTAGATTCCGTTCAAAATATTTCAATTGCTTCTTTAGACGGCGTGTATGACTTCTCGAATAAGATGATTATGGCAAGAATAGGAATACATAAGAGAATGATTAATATAAAAAATGATTATTCATGTTTGAAGTAAAGAAAATGTTTATAAGAGAATGATTACTTGTATTTAAGCGAATGATTATGATGAAAATCATTAGTAAGAATAGTACCCTAAAGACAATATAGTGATTGAGCGTCTGAACTTTGTAGTGTGTTCCCCTCAAAATCTCTGATTCCAGGCAGCTGTGGTGCCACAATTCAGAGACATGCTAGTTGTGCCCCCTAAACTAGAGGAGCAAAGCTTCAAATTCCCAAATCATAAGAAAAAGAAAATCATTAGTAAGATTAAAAAGTAATTCAAGAGAACAAGTATTGATGGTCAAACTCTAAGGAAGTAAATTATTCTTCCTCTCCAATTTAATTTACTAGCCCAAAATATATATTTTTTTAATTCAACAACAATTTGATAAGAGGTTTCAAACCAATAACCTAGAGATCATATACAATACCATTAAAGTAAATTTGTTGGCTTGAAAGCATCCTCTTAAAAAAAAAAGATAAACAATATAGTAAAAATTAAAATTAAAATTAAAGAATCATTAAAGAATATCCCAATATTAAAAGCAATAGCTTAACAATATTCATATAATCCACTAACCAAAAAATTATAGATTTAAATCTTCCTGGACCTCTTACTAAAAAAGTAGTTCCTTACAAATTGAAGAAGTCAAAAGGTTTAAACTTATAACTTTGTATTCAAAAATTTAAATTTGTCAAAAACTGAAAAAAGAAAAGAAAAAAAGAGAAAGCAATTGACCCTACTTAATAAATATGTCTGACTTATATAATTTATCCGGGTCCAACATTTATAGCTATGTAGAATGGGCGTAGGAATTGAATATTTATAAAAAATGATATGACACCATTTCTTCCACATCCATTTTTACAATGGAATAAAGTACAAAAAATAATTGAACATTTTGATAACTATTTATTTTCCTTAGTTAAAAAAGAAAAAGAGAGGAGAGAGAGCAGTTGTGGAGAAAACTGCAAGTGGAAGTGTATAGAGAGAGAGAGAGAGATGGATGAATGTGATTTGGTAATGGCATCCACATGACTGCATGTTAGACCTAGGACACGTGTACATTAATTTAGCCATTACCATTATAATATTTGGACACGTGTCAATGTCAGGTTGGAGGATGTCAGAGGTTGCATGCAATGATAAAGAGTATAGTAAGTACCTTTGTTAAGGGAAGGGCTTATGGAAGTGGGACTCTATGTATGATTCTGCATCTATCAATGCATTTTCTTCTTCCATAGGGTTGTAGCATTTAGGACATTTTAGGACCCCCCTCTCCTACTTCCTGCTATAAATTATTATTTTTATATTTTGAATTTAGGGCGTGTTTGGATAGAGACTTGGTGAGATTTTGTTTCCCGAACTCTACATATAAATAGAACAATTCCAAATAGCACCATAAAAATCATAAACCCCGTAAAAATTTAAGATATAAAATTACTTCTACTTCAATCACTCACAACCTCGGTATTTAAATGACGATTATTTGACATAATCTAAAAGTGTTTTTTAACGACATCAATTCATAACTTCTTTAACTAAATGAGAATTTCTACTACAAAAATTCATAATTGGTCCATCCAAATAAAATTTTATGCTCACTAAACTCTTCGTAAGCATTCAAAATCTCTCAACTTTCATTACCACTATTCATTTTCAAAATTTTCTATCTAAACAAGAATCTAGCTCAACACGATGTTTATTAATTAAAAAAAATAACATGAAAAATTAGCCTTAAAGTTAATTTTTATTTTTTAAATGAAACATGTAGCATGTAAAACATGCCGACAGTTTAACTAACCAAAATTGTCAACATTAAAAATAAAAGGAACAAAACACCCGTGGAGCTAGTAACAAAAAAGTTAAAACTTCAAGACCACACTCCATTTATTTTTAAATTTTTTTTTTAAAAAAAAGGTTGTACATTCATACTACCACAATGTTTCAAGGATTTCAAAATTTTCATGCTTCAACAATATTTTTCCCTAGTTTATTTCCAAATTATAGAAGAAACCAATGTCTTCATGACTCTAAAAGCAAATAAAAAAAATTCTTAGACGCTTCAAATCTTACAAGTTAAACATAACTTTATGGGTTCAAAGCTTATCAAAAAGTTCAAGTATAGAGACTTAAACAATACACCTTTAAAAGTACGAATCAAATAATGCAATTTGGTTAGTCAAAAACTTCAGTTTATTATTAATTTATGACTTAATTGAAGAATTAAAAATAATTTTTTTTATAATAAATAATATTGTAAGTATATGAACTAACCTGGGTATATTTTAACTTCATAGATTGACGTCTAGATTGCCCCAACGTATATTATCTCATACATGACGTCTTAAGAGTAAATACAAAAACTGACAGGCATTCACTGATTAACTTAAAGATAACATTTTCTTTTTACACCAGCTATAAAGCAATCTAAAAACTACTAATATAGATATAAAAGTCTAGATGCGATGATAAATTCAAATGAAAAAGACAAATACCAAACATTTATAGAAAAATCTATAACAAATATAAAGTAATCAAGGGATTTTCCATGATCGTTTCTTTTTAATCCACCAATGGTTACTAAGAAAATTCTTAAGTTAGCAAATTTTAGATATTCTAAGCTATTCAATGGATTAAGTTGAGTTATCAACTTATCTGAATTGAATTTAAATAAATTAATTAATTAATTTTTAAGTAAGTGACCACCGTAGAACCAATAACCTTTGATTTTTTTAAGGCCTTCTTGACTACTAAACTAACCCATAATGTTTTCAAACTAACTCAAACTTCTATAACATAATTATTTATTGATATATTATTTAATTTCATTATTGCTTTTTTTTTACTTTGTATTCTCCAAAATTCTTTTAAATAGTTTTTAAGTTTTAGAGTGTATCTTTAATAATATTAAATTTAAAATTGAATCACTAATCTTAATTCAATTTTTGAAAATAATTAAATAGATGTTTACAAGCATAAGATTATTTATTATTTTTTTTGAGAAACAATTAACATTAGATTTGATAACTTATGAAGATGATTGATTTCCCTACCCAACAACTCAATTCAACCCAACCTAAAAATACATAAATTGAGTTGAGTTACTCTAACAAATAGGATTAGACGGGTCGATAGATTCACCAACTCATCCTCTTAACTCAACTCAACACATGTATGCCCCCTACTATTATAGCATATATTACAAAGTATATAGATGATTACATTTACGGATGATAGATTATAGTGCAAGTCTTATAAGATATTATTATGCTCTGATGAGAATACCCATCTCATACCTATGCTAAGTAGAAAAACATATTTTGTACATGTAGTCCAAAGTATCACATAATTATGTTTGAGTGAACAAAAGGGAATATTCAAAATGTAATAAACAATTAAAGAATCAAAATTATAACGGAAGATAATATATACAAGATTGGCCGACAAGTTTTATATTTTAAAGTATATGAGTCATATAAAATGGAGCATGGATGTAATATATGATGATATACATTTTTAGTAAAAAAAGAAGAAAAAGAACGAGTAAGATCTAAAACGTGGAGACAAAACTGAATGATTCAACACACAAAATGGTTGGTGTCTAAAAGAAGAAAGATGCGTAAGCGATTAAAGAATTGGGAAGGCTGTCCCCTTTAAATTAAGGCATCAAAACTCAATACGAACAGTTCAAGTCCGCCAAAGGGATTGAATGAAGAGGCTGTCTTGTTGTTTATTTTTTTATTTTTTCTCAAAATCGAAAAATCAAAACTTTGCTCCACCTGAGATAACCACGTCCATCTCTAGACCAGGCACCGGAAGACATCAAAGGAATGAAGATGCGGAAGGTGCCTACAAATTAATGTTGTAAATGAATCTCGAATCTGAAACCTTAAGAGGAGCACACTTTCAAAACTCAAGCCTTTGACCAGTGTACCACTTCTTGGGACATTGTCTTTTTGTGTGTGTATATATATATATATATTTTTTTTTTTTTAAATTGAGAAATTGGAGCTGCACTCCACTATGCTCGAGATAACCACGTTCATTCGTAGGTCAGACACCGGAAGACATTGAAGGAATGGAGATACGGGAGATGTCTACATGTCACAGGTGAATCTCGAACGTGGGAGCTTGAGAGGAATACACCTTCAAAATCCAAGTCTTCGATCAATGTGTCACCCTTGACACGTTTGTATTTTTGTATATTATCAAAAGCAAATAGAAAAAAGGGCATTGGCAGAGAGTTAGGCGGGGCAGTGTTTGAATTTGCTTTCTGATTCCCTTTCTCATTATTAATAATGTGAACTTGAAGCTAAATTCCAGAGAGAGAAAGAGAAGATAATGGGAACTTGAGATAATAATGTCTTACGGTCAAAATAATTGTATAAAAGTTATGGGGATTTTGTGATGGAATGATTCCTCACGTTAGCGGCTTCTTATTTGTTTATGATACATTTTCACATGTCTTTTTATGTTTTTTATTCCATGTTTTTTAATAGAATATTAATCAATTATCTGCATTTTATGTTTTTTCTCACTTTTAGTTTTTTCTACTTACCAACTTATGGGCAAGGTGGGGCATCATTGAATGAATTTAGATTCTAAACCATCTTATCTTATTAAAGTTCTTTGTGATTACAACTTATAGGGGTAGGTAGATGAGAAACCCTTTAACTTTTCTGATCCTTATCCCATCTCTTTGAGGTGAATTAGAAATATCAACTTTCTACGAATTTGTCTTCGGATTCCATATTTTTCACTAAAAAAGAAGAAAACAAGCAAGTTTTTCTTTTGGAAAATTGGGAAATCGGAGCTTTACCCCACTATACCTGGGGTAACCATGCCCGTCCCTAAGCCAGACACTAAGAGACATCAAAAGAATGAAGACACGACAAGTGTCTACAAATTAATATCACAACTGAGTCTCAAACCTGAGACCTTGAGAGGAGCACACCTTCAAAGTTCAAGCTTTCGACCACTGCGACACCTCTTGGGAACAAAAAAAGCAAGTTCTTTTAAGTCACAAATACCTCAACTCTTCTCCTATTATCAAATTATGGTTAAGATAACCAACTATAAATTACATAAAACAAAAATATAACAAACAGGTTCCTAAGGGACATTTAGAGAGGTAGTTTTGATGTTAACAAACAGGAGTATCGCCTGTCTAGAAAGGATAACTATGAGAAGAACCCATAGTTTCAAATGACCTAAAGAAGATATTTCTAAGATTCCAAGGATTACGGTTCAATAGAGAAAAGTTTGTTAAAGCACAAAGGGTAAAGAATTTTGGTTAAAGTTTGAGCTAGTTGGAAATGAATGCATGTACAGATCAATAATGGGCTAGCTTCTAACTTCACCAGCACAAAAGTAAGCTATAGTTTTTTTTTATTTTACAGATTGGAAAGAACATACCTTTAGGTCCTGGGAATCAGCCAAATCCACCTCTGCAGGCATAGTGTACTCGTGCAGTCCAAAAATGTTGCACACTAGAATTAGCAAAGTCATAATAATATTAGTTTCAACAAGCCATGGCCATGGAGGCTTTGTTTTCATTTTATCTTTTTTAGTTGGCAGGCAAGTAACAATTATAGAGGCTAAACCAGATCTCCAGGGATCATGTTTTGAATACAAAGATTTTCTCTGGTTAAACCATATAGATTAAAAAGGAATGACGACAGGAACTAAACTTGCCTTGAATAATTAGTACACCATAACAGAGATGTCAACCCATTAGCAGTTGACTTGAAGTGGTAATCATCAGTTGTTGAGTAGGTTAAGCCTTCCTCTTCTAGATTTTTCATTGCTAGACTGCAAAATAACTCATGCATCTTATATTCTAATTAGAATATAAAATGTGGGTGGTCATCTTCCTATCTTTACAATGTGGGATCTTCAACATATACATATCTCATCAAGATGACATCTCTTTGGGTTCCATTTTTGGATTGCATTCCAATTCTTTTGTCATTGTACCAAATGCCTGTTTGAATCTGATGGGTAAATACTATATTAGATACACATGAGATTCCATCTTAAAATCAATTGGCGATGAGAGGAGTAGTTCATACATCTTATTAAAAATGCAAAAGTCTTTTCTCCACCTTTCCAATGTGAGATCCTCAATACGAATAAAAAAAATTAAAAGTTAAGAAATAGTTTAGCAGGGAAGAAAATCCTAAGAGAGCATTCCAAACTTTGTTTTACACCCCCAAAAAAAACACTGATCAATTGCAGAAAGAGATCAATGTAGACTAATAAGGCAATTAATACAAAGGAAATATGGAATGTTTGGCAAATGACATTTCATGTCATGCTATAATGCTCCTAATAAAAACGCTGGACAAGAACCCAGGGGAAACAGAACACAGGAACTAGAATAGTTGTCTAACTATTGCTACCCTCGCTCAAAATATTCAGGGTCCATCATAATTATATTATGAACCCTTTCAATTCAAAGATACGTTATATTAATCACAATAGTAGAATGAGAGATTTAACATAGCTCTTCCTTACACAAAACATCTCACTCTCTGTTTTCCTTACTTCTCAAAAGACATACTATTTTAAGTACCTTACTTCTCAAAAGATATACAATCCTAAGTAGACCCCATACATTACTTTTCACCAAATCAAAAGTAAAATTTGAAATGGCTAGATTCAGTCCCGTAACCTGGTGTTTTAAAATGAACATATATGCATTCGATGAAGTGAATTGTGATCTCATTAAAGTTGGTCACTGGCCTGGAAACCAAATATTCTATATCTAAGGCCCCCGTAGCAATATGGTAAAATCACGTACACAAGTAACAGAAACAAGCAGCACAATGATTACATGTGGTGGAAAAGAAATGCTCCTCCAATGATGAGTTACAAAATAATCAAAATTTTAACAATAGAATACTCATAAATAAACTTTCATTCCAGAATGTGCCTCGTCTCAATTCCATTGCTTGAGCCTAAATTATAAGCATAAATTCATATCCACCATGGTTCAAGAATTGAATTAATACAGTTATTGCACTCACAACTCAAATCCTCTCTATCTAAAGTGAACATAGCTCAACAAACATAACGAATGTATTAATAACCAAGAGGTTTGTGGTTCAAGTTTCCCAATCCATTATTGTACTAAATAAATATATTTAAAAAAAAAAACTCAAAACCTTTTGAAATAAAAAAACCAAGAAAACCCCCCAAAAAGAACTAAGGGAAAACTATAGTAAATTATACCTGATCGAAAAGACACTCAAAGTCATGCCCTGGAAGATTTTCATGTGGCCATGGACCCGGACGTACATACCATCCCTGAAACACAAAAATCTTATTTAAATGACATAAGCTAAAGAGAGATAAAGTTAAAAGATGATGCAATGCAGCACTTAGTCCAAATAAACCGAGCCATCCCCAAATGATCAAAACCTCTCAAGACTTAATTTCAGGACAAATCCAAATCATAGTCCAGCACAGCCACAAGAGACTTTCCAGTGAATGGTAATTGCAACTTGATGAAAATTTGAAGGAAGTGAACAAAAATCTAGCCTGCCATCTCTCCTCCTTTAGCTAAAATTAATGTCATGATTATGATACACATAGAGAGACTAATCATCCATACTAGAATCGGTAATTCACATTTCAAGAGGGTAAAAGAGCTGAAAATAGAATCCAAAAAATGTTCAAGCCACCAAGTTATATGTTCAATCCACTAGTTGACAAATACATGCTCAACAAATACTAATGAAGATGGCCATGTTTTTTTATAGGAAACAAAAACCTTCATTGATGTATGAAAAGTTACAATTCTATTGAAACATTACAAAAAAACTATTCCATTAAGATATTAATGTGGATAAATCATGGTTAAAAAAGGGGATAGAATGACACCAATCAAGATTGCCATGTGCGGATTAGAAATCATTGTTTAAATAAAAATTATGAAAGAAAGAAAATAAAATAGAAACACTCCATTTCCCATCAATACTTGTTATCTCAACAGGATTGAGATAAATATGAGGTATTTGTGTTCTCCAAAGTAGCCTATAATACAGGTATATCATTCATTTTTTTGTAAAATGCAAATTAGCATGTTCAAACTTAATCATCCCATGGCTTGTAAAAAATACATACAAACACCCGTAGTATATAACAGAACAATGCACCTATATATGAATACAGTTTTGAGGGAATATTTTAAATTGTATCAAGACAGGGTATAAAGAACATTACAATATTCCCTCAACTTGACCCTATAGATACACCAAAAAATATCAATATCAATAAGGGAAGCATCTTAACTTCTTTTCTATCTTATTAGGGAACAAAAGAACAAACCATTTGCTAGAGTCAGTCAGTCAAATGTCATCATCCAGTGCAAAAGTCAAATCAGTAACTCTTCCTGCTCTTTTTTTTTTTTGAAACAAGGGTAACCAAGCCAGTACCTAGTGTTAAACATTATGGCCCAACAAAAAGAAATTTAAGCCCAAAGAAAACTCTAGAATCCACTCAATTATCCTAAATGGTCAAGAAAATTCTAGAACTTATTTTGTC
>JBBMKA010000009.1:11192827-11208177 GCA_037833695.1 Sechiopsis laciniata | reverse complement strand
TAAAATATTTGTAGATCATTAATAACTTTTTTTTTCAAGATTTGTTAGACTTAAATAATAAAAATAAATTTAAAAAAAACCAAGATTCTATTTATTAAAAAATAAAAACAAAACCATTTGGTTAAACTGGTCATTATAAAATCTTGATAGCAATTTTTATTTTTATTTTATTAAAAAGGAAATCATTTTCTTATACTTTTTATAAATGCATATTTATATTTATCGAAAGTCAAAGAATGGTCAATAAAATATATTAATTAATAGGTAACGATAAATTAAACATTTAATTTATTTTTGTGGTTAAAAGTGAACTTAGTCACATTTTGATAATAAATATTACAAGTAAGTAAGACATTACCTCTCAAATTTTGGATTTTTTTTTTTTTTTTATGTAAAATAGATCTCAATTTATATGTTAACTCATATAAGTCTTGAAACTTATAGTTGTTTTTGGTATATACAACCAAAACTCTCAAAATTATTTAAATTAATTTATCCCTCCTAAAATATATATATATATATAGATATTAGCTCTTATTATTATTTTAAAGTGTAGCTTAATATAATAGTACAAAATTTGAATCCCATATTTTTAACAAACAAAATAAGTTCAACATTTTTTTAATAGAAAAAAAAAAGATGTGATGAGATGAGATGATGTGAAAAACACTTTGGGCCAAACAACGTGTCGAAGTCCAACATCTCAGTTCATCTCATTTCATCCCAAAACAAACACACTCAAAGAGAAAATGAACTTGAAGCAAAATTAAATATTATTAAAAAAGTTCATTAAAATTAATTAGGTAAGTTTTGAAAAGTTAGAAAGATAACTTAGGTTCCGTTTGATAACCATTTGATTTTTTGTTTTTAGTTTTTGAAATGTAAATACTAATATTATTTTGTACAATGTATCTATTTTTTTTTGAGAAAGTAGGTGAATGTTAACTAAATTTTAAAACAAAAACAAATTTTTAGAATATTTTTATTATTTTCCCAAAATTTGGTTTGATTTCTTAAAATATATGTAAGATGTAAATATTCAAGTAATAAAAAAACCTAAAATAATGTAGTTGTTATAGACTTAAATTTAAAAATAAAAAATAAAAGAGTTATCAAAGGAGTCTTACTAATTAGAAGTTGCTTATGAGAAGTTAGCGAAAAGCGTACTTGGAAAAGTTAAAATAAAATAAAATGTGTGTGCTAGAATAATTAGGAAGGGTAAATATGTCTTTGACGCTGGAAAATATGTGTCCAACTTTAATCTATAATTTTTCAATCAACCTTAAAATTATTCTTTATTAGGTTTTTCTATTGAAATTTGGAGAACATGTTTACATTGTGTCGTTTATTGTATTAACAATATTTTTATTAAATCAATTTCAATAAAATTAACTTCAATTTTGTTAAGAACTCAATTCTAAATTTCATTACAAATGACTTAGTGAGTTAATGATTTTCATTATTTAAGTTAGAAGAATATATATTTTAAATTCATATTAGCGTAATTTTTATTATAATAATTCATTATTAAATCGAGTTAAACAATATTTTAATCTAATAATTATGATCTTTTTTTAAAAAAATTCAATAATTATGAAGTGGTCTAAAAGGTTTTTGGAGAACTAAGAAGTAGTGTGACCATTTTTTTTTTTTAAATCTATAATTTTTTTTATATTTAAATATGGTAGAATTAGGCCGAATCAAAATAAACATTAAAAAAAAATAATAATAATAATGCCAACAAAAGCAAAGTTCTAACGATATTTTGTACAACTTAGCCTCCGTTTGATAACTTTTTTTTTTTTTTTTTTTTGCTTTTGAAATTTAAGTCTACAACAACTATCTTATCATATGTTTTTTTTTTTACTTTGATATCTACATCTTACCTATATTTTTAATTAAAAAAAATTGAAAACAAAAAGAAGTTTAAAAGTTTGTTTTTATTTTTAAAATTTGATTAGTATTCACTTACTTTTTAAGAAAAAATAGATATATTACATGGAAGATAGAATATATAGTATAAAATTTGAGTAAAATTAATTTAAATTTCAAAAACAAAAAACCAAAAAATTAGAAAACTAAGAACTTAGTAACACATAAAATTATAGGTTAAAAATTATAAATAAATAAATTAATTAATTAATTAAAAAAATAAAATAAAATAAAAACTGTATTTGAATCCAAATAAACAATAGAGTGCAATACACGCCAACTATATTACTCGGGAATGGGAAATTGAAAAGAAAGAAAAGAATTCGGAAGATGATTTTTGTTGTTGTAAGGTTACTTTGGGAAACGAAAAAGGTTGCTTCTTCTCAATAAAAGTTTCTCCTTTAGCCGTTACTTCCAAGGTAGACTGGTTATTCAAGTCTTCTAAAAATACTATTTAATCGGAACATAATTATGACATATTTCATCATTCTTGTTTAATATTAAAATTCCTATTCTTTATTGCATGTTTGGATGGAGATATCAAAGGTTCAGTGTTTTTATAGTTTCAATATTATTGTGACGGGTTCAATTCTTGAAATTGGTATTTAATTTTCATTTAATTGAGAGTAATTGTACTCTCTTTATAGGATTTGTGATTCTTCCTCTCCAACTTGTACTAAAAAAATGTTTGGATGGAGAAGATGAGTAGAAGATAACAAATTGAGTGGTTTCAATTGAATGAAAGTTTTGTTTAGATAAAATTATTTCAAAGAGATATTATAAAATTAAAGTTTAAAAAAAAAAAAAAAAAAACTTCCTTTAGATAGAAATATTTGAATGAATTAATGCACGAAACCATGTTTGGAAAAAGTTTTTATAGGAAAAAAAAATTGTTTTAGAAATTATGTTGGGAAGAATATTACAATGGAGTAGGAATGAGGGTTTGAATATTACAAGTTAGAGAAAGTTTTTTTTTTTTTTTTTTTTGTTTGGTTGGAATGAAGAGTCGTAAAAAGTTTTTGTAGGAAACTTGTAGGGAAAATGTTATTTTAAGGAAGAGTCGTAAAAAAAATTGTTTTGGGAAATGTTGTGTGAAGGATATTACAAAGCAATTGGAATGATGGGTTGCAATGTAAAGTTAGAGAAAGTTCTTTCTAACTTAAATAAATATGAGATAAATCTTATCCACATTTTTTCTTCCCTACTTCCTCGTTATACATACGCCCCTTAATCTATTTTAGTAAATGATCACATTTTATAATCAAGCGATCATTCATTTTAAATCAACCACTTGAAATTTTTTTTTTTTTTAATTCAACAATATATTGAAGGGAGATTCAAATATATAACATTTTAATTACTTTATTAGATTAAATAATATATCATTAAAACAAATAGTCTTGATCAATCTTCTTAAATTTAAGTAATTTTATTCTTTATTATTACTCTGTCCAACAATTTTTTTTTTCAATTAAAAAAAAAAGTGTACTCTAGCTGCAACATGTATAACACGAGACTTCTTCGTATTTTATATCATACAAAATTCAAAATTCCTTTTAAGTCTCAATTATTAATTTATTAACTCTTTATAATTTTTTTTTTTAATTCTTGAAAATTCAATATCAATTCTTGTTTTATATTAGTATTATTTTATATACATAAATATATACATTATATAAGTGACAAGAATTAAATAATTTCTGGTGGCTAGAGGACTTTATAAACAATTGTAAACGTGCGTTGTCAACTTTAAAAGGGTAAAATTATTCGGCGTGTTTGGCAGAAATATTTGGTTTGACGCGCTTATTTCTAATTCTTACTTATCATCTTCTCAGAAAAATGTTCACACTTGCCACGTCACCTAATTTCCTTTGGTTTCTTCAAACATTCAACAAAGAATAATATTATTCTTTTTATATAAAACCACAAAATAAAAAGCTTATAATTCCAGATTCAATGATTTCTCATTTGAATCTTCTTTCCCCCCTAACAAATTTAATCTATTTCACAAAACAAGGGTTGGTTTCACTACTTTATACCAACAAAATGAAAGAGATAAAAGTATTCCTTTTAATATTTAAATAGCATCAAAGTTTATTATAATAAAAAACAGTATATCTAAGTAGGCCATTGTTTTGGATTATTATATATTATCTTCACTTAATAAATTGACTAAAATGGCTCATCTACAATTATGTCCACTGGGACCATATTAATTAATCTACTCGTGACATAATATTCTAAAAAGAAATGAAGAAAAATTCACGCATACAAATTGGAATTGTCATTAAAATTTGAGAGATTTAGAGAAGTGGTTAAAAATTGCAATAAATTTGGGCCTTCTGAATTCAATTTTCAACATGGATAGTCTTGGTGATCAAAATGGTCTAAGAAATTAATAGGTTATGGATCCTAATCATCTATCAGTTTCTTCAACATTTAAATGTTGTAGGATAAAACGATATGTTACGTAATAAGTAAGTAAAGTGCTGAATACTTATGAATAATAGAAAGAAAAAAAAAATTAAAACCATTTTTCTGAACCCTGTGAGTAGGATATGATAGCCCGAACGTAGGAAGGACTTGTCAGTATTTGTGCAATGGGCTTGAATTAGCCAGCCTGTGTTGGCCCAAGCCCTCTAAGGAGCGTGTAAACCAGGCCCATTTCCAAGTGAACTTTCCCGTTCATGAAACAAATTAGAAATGATTTTTTTTTTTTAGTGGAAAATAGAACTGATTTACCGTATTATGTTTTCTACATATTTGTTATATATATATATATATTTAATTTGAGGAAGTCATTATTATTTTTTATATAGAAAGAATCAAGAATAATATTTGAGAAACAAAAAAGTTGACACTTACAAGGGTTTCTTACGGGTGTATTTCGAAAAAGAGGAATGGTAATATGATTATAGAGAAATGAGAATCAAAGAAAAAATAGGAAACAAAATGATTATTTGTGTTTAGAATAAAGAGAATGATTTTTTGTGGTTGAAGTAAAATGAATGATTATGGAAAAAAATAAAATAATGAATATGATAAAAGTAAAAAATAATAATATAATGTACAAAAAGTTATTATGAGGAGAATGAAAATTAGGTAAGAGGGAAATAAAAAGATAATTTTGGAAAATGCAATTATAGGAGAATGATTCTCAGTAGCTCAAATACGAAAAATCATCATCATTCTCATTCTCCCCCTTATTCTAGATGGCACAAACACACCCCACATGAATACACTTGATACGAAAAGTATTTACAAAAGCATTTAAATTTTAACAAAATAGGCTAGGATCATTTAGAGAGTTCATTTGTTTTTATTTATTTATTTATTTTATTTTCTTTGTGGATTGGAAAGAACATACCCTCAGAGCCTGGGAATTAGGGAAATCCACCTCTCAGTACACCCTGTGCAGTACTAGTGAATCCAAAAACAATACACAATAGAAACAAATGTTTTTTTTTTTTTTTTTTTCTGAAATAAGGTAACCACGCCCATTCCTAGGCCAGACACCAGAAACATATAATAGAAATAAATATCATAATAATAGTTTCAAAATTCATCTTAAATTGACCTAATAATTAAAGAGAATCTTGAAAATCAAAGAGATGATGAACTTAACTCAAGATAGTCATCTAATTAAAAATTAATTTATTATAAATGTTCTTAACAACCAAGGGGCTGTTTGTTTGTCATATTTAAGGAGAATTTACTAACTCCTCAAAACTCTACATCCAACGAATTTTTACTAATTCTTCCTCTTTTTTACTTTCAAAAGTAACTCTCATGTCTAAACAATAATTTATAATCATTCATTTATAATTATTTAATCATTTCTAACCACTCATTTTTAATCATTCATTTCAAAACAATCAAAATAATTCATTTTTAATCACTCATTTTTAATCATTACTTTTTTAACTACTCATTTTAAATCTACATCAAAACAAAGTTTTGACTCTAACTTCTCTACACAAAATCACATCCAAACGAATTTTTTACTACAACTCTCAATTTTTAACTACTCAAAATAACTCTTCAATATAACTCCTTAAGCTAAATCCTCGCTAAATACAGTAAACAAACACCCCCAAATGTTATAAATTAAGCAGTCTGAACAATCAATCACATATATCAAACAAAAAATAATAAAATAATTTCAACAAGTCATAGCCGTCAGGGCCTTTACATAATAGGATCTGTACGGATAATGTTTAGAGTAGGAAGATTATTTATACTAAGTAAAACCATAGATGAAAAGGAAGGAGGGCAGTAAGTATACTACTAACCTTGCCTTGAATTTCATTAGGCTACGCCAATAACAGAGACGGTCAACCGTTGGCAGTTGACTTGAAGTGGTGATCATCCGTTGTTGAGTAGATCAGGCCTTCTTCTTCTAGATTTTTCACTGCTGGACTGCAAAATAATAATAAGCAAAATAATGTGTATATATAGTTAACGCTAATAGCAGAATAATATTAATTCCTACTGTCAAAGTCAAAGTAGAGAGATGAGATGAAGAGAAGAGTAATACATGAGCTTTTCGAGTGGAACGTTAATATGTTGAGCAATCACATCACGGTGTGCACCCCTCACATTACTGAACACAACAAAAGTTCATATCATTTATATCCCAATAATAAATTAAAACTAAATAAAACAATAAATAAAAGAAAAAGAAAAAGAACAGAAGACTAATTAATTGAAGAAAGAGATCTAGACCAAGGCAATCATACCACGAAAATATTAATGGGTCATCCCCATATCACATTCATCATGTTACATGTTACACTATAAATTGTTGCTTATACATATATAGATATCAGATTGTTGCTTATATTAATACGAATATTTTTTTATTTTGTAGCATTCTATGCTTTTAAATATTCTCCTCCTCTCCTCTGCTCCAGAAAAAGGAAATGTCAATTAAGTAGATTGGTAAGGCATTAAAAAAAGAGTGCTCAAGTGATTTGAGAATCCTAATAAGTAATGATAAACAATTCAAGAAGGTCGACTGTCCACCTCAAGAAGATAATCATCTATTCATGAAAGAAAAAAAAAACAGTCAACAACATGGGTTGACCTAGTTAGAAGGGGTCTTAGAGAACTAAATGTTATAGATTCAATTTACGGTGGTCACCTACATAGAAATTAATTTTCAACGGATTTTCTTGACATCTAAATGTTGTAGAGTTATGTAGTTTGTCCCTTGAAAATAGTTGAGATCCGTGTAAACTAGTCAAGACAAAAAAAAAAAAAAAAACACATGCATCGGTTACCAAAATCGAAAGGGATATTAAGAAAAAAAATTAGAAAAGAATCACCTCTCATAACTATGCATCGGACAAATTAACAAATTCTAGATAAACAAGCATGGAAATAAAAGTGAGGAATGTGAAATGATAAGATTTGCATCATTGTTAAAAGGCACTCACTCGCACGTAGGAAGTTGCAAATAATCTAAAATCTTCTGCTCAACAGTCTTCCAACCATCACCTCCAACTTGACCAGGGTACTGAAAAAGGATCATCAAAAGGATGTATAAACAAACCGTAGCTCACCATATGTGAATTAAACTAGAAACTTACTTGATTTGGAATGGGAGCTTGATATCCTTTTGTAGGCGTATTAGATAAATTTGGCATCGGTGGCTGAGTTGTCGTACTGCTACTTTGTTGTTTCTATCAGCATAAACATAACCCAAAAGGAGAAGCAGGTAAGCCAATAAATATTACCTAATCAAAATATCAAGTAAAATTTGCAATGGCTTGATTAATACCCTTAACTTGGTGTTGTAAAAATGTACGTATATGCATTCGATGAAGTGACTCGTGATCTCATTATAGTCAGTCACAGGCCTGGAAACCAAAGATTTAAATCAAAATCCCCCATAGCAATATTGTAGGAAATCAAGTACACAAGTTACAGAGACAAAAGCACCATAATAATGATTTCATGTGGTAGGAAAAGAAATGCTCCAATGATACATTACAAAATAATTGGAGATTCCAATTCTTTGTAGGAATGATCAAACTTTAGGTCTTTATAGTTTATCATTCATGCAATGACCTTTAAGTGCTTGGAATTTTTCTCCTCTTTTTTCATTAATCAATGAAAGCATTTCTTACTCCAAAAAAAAAAAAACAAATTACGAAACAATCAAAATTTCAACAATAGAAAATCATAATTGAATTTTCATTCCAGAATGTACTTCATCTCAATTCAATTGCAAAAAAAATATAACCATAAACTCATATCCACCATAGTTAAATTGCATTATTACAGTACATGCACTCACAACTCAAATTCCTCTGAAATAACAAACCAAGAAAACCCCCAAAAAGAACACGGGTAAACTTTAGTATATTATACCTGATAGAAAAGACATTCAAAGTTCTTTTACCCTGGAAGCTTTTCAAGTGGCCATGGACCGTGACGTACATACCATCCCTGAAGCACAAGAATCTTATTTAAATGACATAAGCTAAAAGGAGATATATTTAAAAGATGACACAACGCAACACTTGGTCCAAACTAGCAGAGTCATCCCCAAATGATCCAAACTTCCAAAGTTTAAATTCCATGTTAAACACAAATCACCGTCCAGTAGTGTAGAGCCACAAGAGATACTGCAACTTGATGAAAATCTCTCTCATTTATATGCTAAAATTAATGCATGATACACATAGAAAGACTGATTACTCCCTACTGAACTGGTAATGCACATATATATGAATAAGACTACTGGTATAGCCATAACCTCACAAGTATGCTCATAAAGATCTATCCGGTGTACTTTAGCTAATATTTATTCATAATTAACCAAATTTAAGCCAAATTGAATCCTGATATTTGTGTATGGAATTACTAAGTCCGAATTGCTTTACATCTTATTTTACTAAAAATTAATAAGAGATTCCTTGAATAAGTAAACTTATAAAAACTTAAGAACCACAAAAATTTTGCTGAACTCCATGTTTAAAACACGTAATGTTTCAAAGTTCAATTCTAAATAACAACAGATTCTAGGCAACACTAAAGAACCAATCATGATACTTTTACATTTTAACGGCACAAAAAGTAATACAACTTCGAGTTATTAAATGTTATTAAGATAGAGTAGAAAGAACATTACAATATTCCCTCGACTTCATTTGAGTCGGCAGCTTCATTGACCCTATAGATACGTCAAACAAAATCAATATCAACAAGGGAAACATTTTAACTACTTTTTCCATCTTATTGGGGAGCAGAAGAACAAACCATTTGCTACAGTCAATCCGTCCAGTGCCATCATCCAATGCAAAAGTCACATCAGTAATTCTTCCTGCTCTATTGCGCACCATCCCAACAAGCTTAACCTGAAGATAGTGCAGCTCAACAAGCAACTCAAGGACTAAAATAAACACAACATACAAGTTCAATAACTAACATTATTAACATCAACACCGTCAATAACAAAATTTGACTTTTCATCACTAGACAGGAATGCGTCGTTTATCTGCTTCACTGTTAATGGAAGCAATGCCTGGACATCTCGATTCTACAAATTAGACACAAAAATATAAGGCTTCATTTTATCCATAACAAACTTTCTAAAGGAAATTAAAAATTTTTAAAAAAAAAAAAAGAAAAAAAAAGAGCCACAACATGTGTATCCCATTCCAATAAATGAAGACAAACAAATTCAACTTAATTGTCGCACATTAGAAAGATGAGGAATCATCTTTAAAAGAGATATGGGCTACTCCCCTTGCTGCCAATTGGTATTGAGGTGGAACCCGATGTAATCTAATATGATATCAAAGTTCCATGTGGGTAATAGTTCCCAAATTCCAACCCGACTCCCACGGGTAAAACCTAAGCGGGCGATTTGGACCCCACCCAAGCGAGCATAGGCTAAAGCGGAGACTCAAGAGGGTAAGCCAAAGCAGGTATTTTAGACCACAAATTCGGATTCAATCTGGGATGGTCTTTAAATATGTCATCATGCAAGTTGGAGATATTCATTTTGTCCCACGTTGGAAAGATGAGAATCTTCAACATCATTATAACAAATATGAGCTACTCCTCTTACAACCAATTGGTTTTAAGGTAGAACCATGTTGTCTATTTTTATTTTTTGGAAATAGGTAGATCGAAGGTTCACTCTACTATATCCGGGGTAACCACGCCCATCTCTAGACTAGGCACCGGGAAGCATTGAAGGATTATAGACATGGGAGGTGTCTACAGCTTAATGGCACATGTTATCTAATAGAAAATACTACTTGTGGAAAACGAAAAAGTAGAGGCAAAAATGCAATCAAATTCAGCCATGCTTCAATTAAATAAAACAGACGCGAAATCCAATCATCCACCTAATTAGCAATCAAAGTACGAATCATTTCAAACTACGTAAACTATTTCCGTCAGAAACATACGCAAAAACGTGTGATAAATCCAAACAGCGGGGACTAATATTCCATACAGAAATAAATTGAATCCAATGGAGATTAATAGTATGAATCGAGATAGAACATACTTTCGACGGAGAGAAGGAATGATCGGGGGCCTGGGTGGTCTGAGACGGCATGAATCCACCGCCGGAGAAGGCAGCGTTGCCGTCGAATTGACTTCCATACATCGTTCTTCCACTGTAACGCTGCAACTGAAAAATATTCAAACCCTAAGAGAAGATCAAGTGACTGATCGAGAGCAAATTGAAGAACAGTTCCGAAATGAAATTTTCTTTTGTTAAAACCTAGAAATACTAGTTCAGCTTCTCTCCCGCCATTTCATACCCTTATTTTTATTTAATTTTCGGATAATCGGGGTCTATGACCTTTTTACCTTTACATACGTTTTTTTTCTCTCTTTTCCTTTATTTTTTAGATGTTTCATTAACAAAAAAAATCTATAAATGTGAAAAATTTAGAAAAAATCAAATATAACAAAAATTATTCAAATACAACAAAAATTGGAAACATACTGTTTACACGAGATTTCGCTACAAAATATAAGAATAAAACACGTGTAAATGAAGTTTGATTTTTATTCATTTGTGCATGTGCTACAATCTCTAATGTTTATCTGATTCCTTTTTTCTTTCTGGATGTAGAATTTGAATATGTTGATTTGAGGGCTCGCGAGCTTGTTCTCAAACTAAAAGGTGATTGAATCTTCAACTTGTAGGTGAAAAGATGATCAATTTGTTTGAGCCTTTGTCGTTTAGGGTTCTTGAATTCTGAAACTTCGATTCTGAATTTTTTAACTCGTTGACAGATCTTGAAGGCTTTTGAATTTGGAGTGTTGGATGCTTTGAACTCAGTTCTCTGACAGTCTTCAACTTAGGTTTTTTGTTGAATTTCTTAGCTTCCTCTTTTGTAAATGAGGAGAGCTCTCTATTTTTAGAGTTTTATTGGCCTCGTGGGATTGGGCCTTTGGGCTAGACCATATTGGGCCTAACCATTATGCTTGGGCCTAAATGGCATTCAAACTTGGTTTAATTTGAACCCAAATACCAAATAAACTCATTTCTAGTCCAATTAACTTTGGGATAATTATGAATTTTTAATTGACCCAAAAGTTAATTAAATTTGGTCATTAATTTATACATGACGTAGAAATTTCTTATTAGCCGAAATTCCTCAATCAACACATAAATTTCACAAACTTGTGTCTTTTGGACCTATAAATTAAACTGATAACTTCAATTAAATGAAACTCATCGAAAACAATCAAATAAAACAATAGAATAAAAAAAATATTTTGATATGTATAAAATATTTTTAAAAAGTTATCAAAATAAAAGTAGGGATGGTAGAATTTTCTAACTATATATATATTTGTGAGTGTTTGAGTTAAATTATGTGCAACTCAATTATTTTGCTTGGACATACAATCTAACTTTACAACATTTGAACCGACAAATCAAACTTTTAGGTATATAATAAGCATAAATGATTTTTTTAGTTCAATAACAAATTAAAATGAATTTCATTTCTATATGTTGGGGTTAGATATTGGGACACAAGACTAGCAACAAAAAAAATGCTAATATAGTTGCACACATGCCCCCCTACTATTAAGATTGCAAATACTGCAAAACCAAAATAAAATAAAATTATAATTTTATGTTTTACTTTTTTTAATATAAATATATTTGCATGTTTTACTATTCTGAAGTATGTTGTATCATGCTATTATGAAGTATGTATCGTGATACATTGTTGATATATTACTATTACAGTCTGATTAAATACATCATTTAATATCAAAATAATATTATTACTTTGTTTGTCTAACCAATAAAATGATATTTTTAGTATGAAATATATTTAAAATAAAGTATGTTAATGGTATACTTATTTTTGTCAAGTTTTCTGTTTTTCATCTCACTTTGTTTTTCTCATTACACTTAGATATGTGGGTATCTATTTTGAATTATGGTGAGATGAATATATAGTGAAGTCATAAATATTTCTTGATTTTATTAATGATTTTTTAAAATGAAAATTCGTGGTTCATTGCTAAACCAGATGGATTTTAGGAGATCTCATTGCAGGAACTAAAGAAGATATAATAAGAAAGTAAAGATACTAATCAACGGAAACAAACTAACTACTTTCCTTTTGTTAAAAACAAATGAACTACTTTCCTTATATAAAAAATGAAAATGAACTACTCTTCAATTTAAATTATCATTAATCGCGAGAGGGAAGAAAATGAATTGAGATTTTAAAGCTTGCATTAAATTGAATATTAAATATGAATTAGTAATGAAACTAGCACATCTAGAAAGGATAGCTCATAGACAACGAAAACATAATTGGTAGTAATAATTAGAGATGTTCATTTTTCCCGCGGGGACCCGCTCCTAACGGGACGGAGAATCTCCAGTTAGGCGGGGAACAAGGCCAGGGGGAAAAAATTCCCCGTGGGCTAATCGGGGCCGGGGACGAGGAATCCATTCCCCGTCCTCGATTCCCCGATCCCCTCCTTGTTTACTTTTTTTTTAAATATTTTTTTCTATATTTTACCCCTTTAATTTTCAAATAAAAATATATTTGTTGATGAAATTATCTATTCATATGAATATTTTTCTTTAATAATTAACATTATAGTTGAAATTTATAGATATTTTCTATGAAAATCTAATTATTTAAAAGTATTGTCCAATAAAATATTTTAAAAAATGTAAAAAAAAAAAAGAGAAAAAAATCCCCGATCCCCAAGAAAAAAAATGAAGATTTTTCTGGGGATGGAGACTAAATTAAGTGGTGGGGACGGGGAAGCCATTCCCCAGTCCCGCCCTGTGGACATCTCTAGTAATAACTTGGCATTATGAGTTCGAATGATCAATTCAAAAAATAATAATAATAATAACAATAAAAATTGTTATCTATAGTACTTATGACTAAGTCCATTTGGAATTTGTGTTTGTTATGATTTAGTGAAAAAAAAAAAGTGAATAACCATTTGGAAGGACCCATCTTTCAAAAAGATTAAAATTTTCTGGTGGGAAGTTCCAAATGCACACTCCTCACCATATACTAAAAAGGCAAAATTTATATAGGAGAGAGTATTATTCTCGAGTGTTTGGTGAGAGAGAAACAAGAAGAATTTCTAAGACAGAGCATTTGTCTTTGCTGAATTTCTTGAATATATTATTTAATTGATTATATTTGGGATCAAACCCAAATGATTCTTTCTCCTCTCTCATTTTTAACTGAAGAGACCTTTTTGTAATGGTCATTTGAATCCAATATTTTATACTCTCAATGAAATAGTTTTTTATCCAAACAAAAAGAAATCCACCAATTAAATCAGTGTAATCCACCAATTAAATCAGTGTATTGACTTAGTTAAAAGATATGCAGTTATTTATAGCTTAAATTTCAAAAAATAAAATTTAAAAAATCATCCAATGGTCGTATATGAAAACTATGATGCCAATAAAGACTACAAAATAATTTAATCTCAATTTTCAACTCTCTGAGCCAAACAAACAAATGACCAATAATATTTAACACCCAAAATACCCTCCCACCAACATTAGCTCCAAGTGTGACCACTATTAGATTCAAATCTTCACAACCACAATGTTTTTGAACTATATAGCAAAGTTGAAAATTTAAATCTAAATTCCAGTCATTTAAAGTGGAAAAAAAAAGAGAATTTCACCACTAAAAGGCCATTGCATATATCAAGGCTTACAATTAAGAAACATGCACACAATTCCAAAGACTTACACCAATAAACCCAATTAAATTTTATTTATTTAATCATTTTAGAATAATTTCCCAATTAAAAATTATAAATCAAACATACACAAACTATATTATTCCAAAGCGTACAAAATTAAGAACTGAGAAACAAAAAAATAAAAAATAAAAAGAAAAATCACCAAAAAATAAAAATCCAAAATTAAGTTCATCAAAACGCCCACCTTATGAACCCTTTAACCAGACCACCGAGTTTAAAGCGCCGTCGCCCATAGCCATTTGATGACGAAGGCAAAGAAGAACTACGAGACAAAGAATACATAACAGAAGACAGCGACGACGACGACTCGTTGTTCAGCTTTCTTCCACTCTCACTCTCAAGATCGACATGTCGTCTCGACGAGGACGATCCAAACGCACCGTTTTGCTTAACCACCCCACTCTTCAATTTTCTCTTGGGTTTCTTCAAACACCAAACCTTATAAACCGGGTCCGGTTTGGGGAGGATTACGTGTGTAGTTTCGGAACCGGCAGGCGGAGGAAGGTCAGCCGGCGGGGGAATTTCTGACGAATGGTGTTTGGGAAGGCCGGGCTGGTCTTCCCAATTGAAGGGGATTCGGCCAGGCAGGCTGCAGGCCGGGAGATGGGCAGATCGGCCGAACGAGGAGTCTGATCTTGAGAGGATTTTGTTGACGAATAAGTCATTTTGTTGGAGTAATGAAAAGGGTTTTTCTTCAGAGAGATGAAGAGGATGATGATGATGATCTTTTGCCATTGGGTTTTTTGTTGTTGTTTGTTTGGTTTTAGTGTGTTGTGAAATTTGAAAGTAAATATATTGAGGCTAAATAAGGGAGGGAGTTTTGGTAGTAAATGGGAAGTGAGTAAAGTCAAATATGTATTTGTTGAGTTTGTTAAGGAAATTTCTATTTAACTTTTAGAATCCCTTCAATATCTCCCTTTCGTTTGCTCTCCTAATTTGAAAATTTTCAAATATTTTTTCAATGCTCTTTAGTATTTTTTTAAAAATTTTAGTTTTTAGTTTAACTCTAATATATATTTGTATTTATATTTCTTAATTTAAACTTTTTTAGTTTAACAATTGAAGTTGAAATATTTGAACTGAGGACCTCTTATCCATAAAGATTTATTTATGTATATTACTGTTTGTTGGCTTAATCATTTTCTAGGGGATTTATTTGTATAATATAT
>JBBMKA010000009.1:11148641-11184539 GCA_037833695.1 Sechiopsis laciniata | reverse complement strand
TATATATAAATATAAATATAAATAAAGTTGATATTTTAATTCAATAATTAAAAAGAAAATCTATGGTCTCATTTAAATGCAATGTTGGAAGTAAGAAACACCAATGATATGAGGTCCACAAATTCAAACAAAATATGAGGTCCACATGCAAGTGCAACAAATTCATGAAAAAGTGTGTTTTGTTCCGTTTAGTTTTTGTTTTTTCTTTTCTTCCAAATATCATTGTAATTGGTTTCTTGTCTATTTTTCATTTTCTTTTTGTGGCATCTTACGTTTATTTGAAAGGCCGCAACAATTTCTATTTGTGTATTTTTTAATCTATTTTAGTTTATTTAGGTTTTTTGTATATTTTTCGTAAGTCACGCAGATATTAGAATAAACATTCAAACCTTCAATTTCTTTTTTTCTTTTATTTTTCCTTTTTTTCTTTTTCTTCAATATTGCTTCCATTAAAATTAGTGAAATTTAGCATATTCATGCAAAATATAAATTTGTTTTTTCATACATGTCTACAGTTCAATAAGATTCCACCATTACAGTTTGATGCCACGTTGGTTTCAACATTTGAGTTCGATTCTTAAAATTAGTATTTGATTCTCATTTATTTGAGAACAGTAACACCCTTTATCTATAACATTATTATTCATTACCAAATTTTTCTTTGTTTTCTTTTTGAGTTAAACTATCATGAATGAGATTGTTGAATTTCTTTTTATTATTTTAGTTTAAATTGAAGAGGGAGACCACAAATTCTTTAGAATATTATTACTTTCAAATTAACGAAAAATCACAAAATTTATTGTGAATGAAGAAGTTAAGCTTTACCTTTTTAATTGAAATTATACTAATGTAGTAGAATTTTTTTTTTTTTTTTTTTTTTTGGCATAACTAACTTAATAGAATTAACCATGCCTAAGTTTGTTATTAAAATAGCGTTTTGTTTCCTAATATGATTGTTTTGATTTTTTATACATTAGTTTGAATGCTTCAATCTACCATTTCAATATATATATATATATATATCTCGTGATGACATGAAAAAAAATATCGCATATCCATCTAAATCTAAATTAATAGAATGATTGTTGCAAATTGTTGAGCAAAAACAAAAGAAATCATAACATGAACTTGGGTCCATTTTTAGTGGTAGCTAAAAAAAAAACCTTTTGTTTTTTTTGTTTACAAACAATAAATAAATCAATATAATTGTCTACTCCACGTATCGAAACGTGACCACTTAAAATAAAAAGAATGGCTATAAAACAATCTTAAAAAAGAAGTAAAATTTCGCACGATCTTAATAGAATTGGAATAACAAAGAAACTTCCGTTAAGTTTCTTATTCCTTTTAATTCCTGCAAGCTAAAAAAACTTCAGTTTAAAAAATGGTGGAATTAATCGTATAATTTATGAGTTAACAATTATTAGACTAATACATTATTATATAATTTAAAACATATATGCTTTAAAAAAAGTTTAAAAAAAAAAAACATATGTAATTTATAATTTTCGGGAATGAAAAAGGGCAGGGCGGTTATGTTAACCATGGTTAACACTATGGGGTTAGGCTGTTAGGTGGGTTTGACTGGTCGGGTTTGGTAGGCGTTGGTTCGTTCACGCGCTTCTTTACCCTCCCAATATAAACACATTCCTTTCATTTCTCCATTCTCAGCAACACCGCACAACAACCACTTCCGCCACCGCCTTTCTCCTCCGCCGCCGCCGTGCACCGGAGTTCCGCCACATTCTTTGCTGCTTTCATTCACATTTTCAGTTCACTCAGCTTCTCAATTTCCGGATTCCGGTGGTCTTTTTCCTTGCCTACTCGGCCAAATCATCACCGGATTCCACCATGCAATCAGAATCGAGTTCTATGAAGGTTTCTCCATTCGAGTTCATGTCGGCCGTAATTAAAGGCCGAATCGATCCGTCCAATTCTTCATTTCAGTCCACCGGCGAGGTTGCCTCGGTTTTCTTCGAGAATCGCGAGCTGGTTGCGATCTTAACCACCTCGATCGCTGTCATGATTGGCTGCTTCGTTGTTCTTGTTTTGCGAAGATCCGGTAATCGGAAAGTGAAGACCGTGGAGCTTCCTAAGCCGTTGATTTCGAAGGAGTCGGAGCCTGAAGTTGAAGACGGCAAGAAGAAGGTTACGATCTTCTTCGGCACGCAAACAGGCACCGCTGAAGGATTTGCAAAGGTTTGCTCTCGATAACATTTTCTCGTTAATTCGATTCTTTGTTTGTAATTTTTGGCTATTGCTTACGGATGATTGCGATTGTTCTTAGGCTCTATCCGACGAGGCGAAAGCACGGTACGACAAAGCCACGTTTAGAGTTGTTGATTTGGTAAGCTTATTTTTCTTATTAGTGCCTGTGATCTGCTTTTTGTTGACTAATTATGGAGCTGACATTTGGAGTTTGACCTATTTTCACAGGATGATTATGGCGCTGACGACGACGAATATGAAGAGAAATTGAAGAAAGAATCTATTGCTATCTTCTTCTTGGCAACGTGAGTTTCAACATACACACGAGCTTTCCTGTTTTCATTTGGATTCATCGTTTTCAGTTCAAGATTTAAGTCTATTTTCTAGTTTCTTCAAGTTGCTAATTTGTGAGGAATGCAGGTATGGCGATGGAGAGCCAACTGATAATGCGGCTAGATTCTATAAATGGTTCACGGAAGTAAGATTTCTTTCTGCATATTTCATTTTTGTGTGGATAGCTAGAATTGTGTTTACTGATTTAAATATGCATGTTTATAGGGGAAAGAGCAAGGCGAATGGCTTCAGAATCTTCATTATGCTGTCTTTGGCCTCGGAAACCGACAATACGAGCATTTCAATAAGGTTCCAATGCTTCATTTTGAATCTCTAGGCGTCTATTGTTGATTATTGATCATTTTATTGTGTTTGTTTCGAATTCAAAGTTGTTAATTAGATTTAGTTTGGTGACCAACAGATTGCTAAAGTGGCAGATGAGATGTTTGAGACTCAGGGTATGCTTTTGCATTCTTCTTGATGTTCATTTTTAGCAGACTGTAATGATTAGGAAATTTTGTGAACAAGTTTAAGTTTAAGCTTAAGCGAAGATTGATGTTTTATTTTAATATGGTTTTCTAAATTTATTACTCTTGCCAATGGAATTCTTTATTTTGTTTTCAGGTGGCAAGCGCCTTGTGAAAGTTGGTCTTGGAGATGACGACCAGTGCATAGAGGATGACTTTTCTGCCTGGTAAAGAGAAAGTGATTTTTTTTGTCGATGTTTGTGAAAGAAAATTGTCCACTCACACTTTCATTATTGGCTACTTTTTTAGGCGAGAATCGTTGTGGCCGGAGTTGGATCAACTGCTTCGGGATGAGGATGATGCAGCAACAGCGACCACACCTTACACAGCTGCCATATCAGAATATCGAGTGGTATTCCATGATTCTGCAGATGTTGCTGCTGAGAACAACTGGATGAATGCTAATGGTCATGCTGTACATGATGCTCAGCATCCATTCAGGTTGGGAGAATTTGCACCACCTTGCCCCCATCTAGAAATTTATAAATTAAGGAAAGGTAGAAAGAATCTAACTTATTGTTTTATTGCATGAAGATCAAATGTGGTTGTGAGGAAGGAGTTGCATATGCCTGCATCCGATCGTTCTTGTACTCATCTAGAATTTAATATTTCTGGGTCTGCACTCAAGTAAGTAACCTCAATTGGTGTATATGTGTGACTTTGGTGTCACTTTTTTCCCTTTTTATTACTTTTATTATTTACCTAAATCATATGTAGTAGGCTGCTTAGAATGAAATATAGATTCCTTTAGGACATAGAGTGTAGTTAATTGATAGGTTTTTAATGTTCATGTGTGGTCTGTACTATAGTTTAGTAGCATTACACTGCCCTTTAACATCTGTTCTCTTTCTCAGATATGAAACAGGGGATCATGTTGGTGTTTACTGTGAAAATTTAACTGAGACTGTGGATGAGGCACTAAACTTATTGGGTTTGTCACCTGCAACGTATTTCTCTATACATACTGATAACGAGGATGGCACTCCAATAGGTGGAAGCTCTTTACCACCTCCTTTCCCACCCAGTACCCTCAGAACAGCATTGACTCGATATGCAGATCTCTTAAATTCACCCAAGAAGGTACTTTTTTGGGAGTTATTGCTTCATGTTTTTGGTTCAGTGGTGTTGAAAGTTATATTTAAAATCCTACTTTATTTTTATGTTAACTAAGATAATTAATCTAGTCTCGATTATGCATTTTCAGTCGGCATTGCTTGCATTAGCGGCACATGCTTCAAATCCTGTAGAGGCCGACCGATTAAGATATCTTGCATCACCAGCTGGGAAGGTAGTGATTCATGATGGAAACATTAATTGAATGTTTTTCTTCTTGTCAATCACACCCACTTATTTATTTGGTTAAAATTGTGTAGGATGAATATGCCCAATCTGTGGTTAGTAGCCAGAAAAGCCTTCTTGAGATCATGGCTGAATTTCCTTCTGCCAAGCCCCCACTTGGTGTCTTCTTTGCAGCTGTTGCACCACGCTTGCAACCTCGATTTTACTCCATATCATCTTCTCCAAGGTATTTACAATCTCCTCACCTTTGCCCCTCTAGCAGCTTTTTGTATCATCTATTGAAATTTTTTCAGACAGATTTGGTAAACACCCAAGAGAAATTTGTGTGGATGGAATGAAGGCTTTTTGTATGCATATGCCTGTTTCCATTATAAGAATGAAAGTATGTGATGTGCATGGTATGAAAGTTATTGTCTCCAGTTGGTAGAAAATTACAGATAAAAATTTCTAATGGCTGGGTATGGCACATTGTAAAGATAAGTGGCAAAGAAAGGAATGAGTTAAGATTTTAGAGGAGTTGATGGGAATTGATGTTTAGGTTCAAAGATTTAGAAAAGAACATCACTTGTTATACATTGTATTGACAAGGGATACTATTGCACATCAGATTTTCCCATCGCCTTTGTAACTCTTTTTTCTTTTCTTTTTTTTTTCTCTCTCTCTCTCTCTCTCCCTCGCATTATCTCTTAAATATTCTCTTTTTGGCTGAGTCGTTGATATCTGTATTTTGTGCACTTAACAGGATGGCTCCCTCTAGAATTCATGTTACTTGTGCTCTAGTCTATGACAAAATGGCATCAGGACGTATTCATAAAGGAGTGTGCTCAACTTGGATGAAGGTATACTTCATTTATTTCTTGCTTCCAGCTTTGTGTGCAAATATGAATCTGAGATTAACACTTTCATCTTATCAACGAAAATGTTTTCGTTTCCTGTCAAAAATATATCTCTCTCTCTCTATATATATATATATGAATCTGAGATAATGCACAAGACACTAATCTTTTCAGAGTTAATATTAGATGAAGAGCAATAGTCCTGAATAATTTGGGTTTCTGAGTATCTTCAGATGGCTACTATTATTTTTTCCTTCAATAGCTTGGCTATTTTTCATCTTAATATGCTAATGAGTGAAGGTTTTCCACTTAGAAAGTTGTAGGGTGAATTTTTTCGGAAGGAAATATAGGAATATTTTTAACCTTGATTTATTTTTATGTTTTTTTTCCTGTTGACTATGAACTTGAAGGACCTTTACCTTCGTCAAATCCATGCTATATTCTGACTGTATATTTGTTTGGCAAGTGTCTCATTTGGTTCAGATAAAATTGAGTGACTGCAGCTCTTATTATTGGTCACCTTCTGACATTGAGAATTTACCAATTTTTTCTGCATTCTTCAGAATTCTGTGCCCATGGAGAAAAGCCATGAATGCAGTTGGGCTCCAATTTTCGTTAGGCAATCGAACTTCAAGCTTCCTACAGATAGTAAAGTGCCAATTATCATGGTTGGTCCTGGAACTGGATTGGCTCCTTTCAGAGGTTTCTTACAGGTTTATACTCGCAAACTTGATTTGAATCCCTATGCTTATTTGACCGTTGTGCTTCTAGATAAAACCAAGTTGAATTAATTTTATCTTCAGGAAAGATTAGCTCTGAAAGAATTTGGAGTAGAATTGGGTCCTTCCATATTGTTCTTTGGATGCAGAAACAGTAGAATGGTATGCTAAGTTCCCGGATTCAAGCTTTTGCATTACTGTTTTTCATATATATATTTTTAAACTAATTTATTTTTCCTCTGCTTTTAAAGGATTATATATATGAGGATGAGTTGAGCAATTATGTCGAGACTGGTGCTCTCTCCGAATTGGTTATCGCCTTTTCACGTGAAGGGCCAACAAAGGAATATGTGCAGCATAAAATGGCAGAGAAGGTGAAAAGATAATCTTAATAAGAGTATAATCTGCATGCTTGTGGATTGATGGAAGAAAATATTAAAGCCTTTTTTTTTTTTTGTAAATATGCAGGCTTCAGATATCTGGAATTTGCTATCAGAAGGTGCTTACTTGTATGTATGTGGTGATGCAAAGGGCATGGCTAGGGATGTCCACCGAACTCTTCATACTATTGTGCAAGAGCAGGTATTTTCACAAGTCCCTTTCTTTTCTTTTTTTTGAAAATGGAAAACCGGAGCCTCGCTCCACTATACCTGGGGTAATCACGCCCATCCCTTGACCAACACAAGTACCTTTCCATGCATCCTGATTTTTCTTGTGCCGATACATTTTGCCTTGTCTTGTCCATCTTCTCACAAGTTTAAACACTAAAAGAAGAGGGAGCCTCAGATAAATGGATAGTCTAATCATATTATGTTCCAAGCCCTCCAATTATTATAGTTCAATCAACGCACTGTTGGACGCTTATCGTTCACCTCCTCCCCTCTTTAGAACTTCATTATGGGGGTGTTTGGGACCAGAGGTTCCGTCGAGAATAATTTTCTTACCCACGTTTGTGCCACCAACCATCATTCCCCCATAATCACTATTCATTTTTTTCATAATCACTATTCATCTCCCCATATTCTCATTCTCTTATAACCAAAATCTCATTCTCTCCTAACCACTCTTCATTTTGCTTTGAGTAATATTTTGTTTCCTTTAATCATTAATTGCACCACAAACACAAGTAATAGGTCATAATTAGTTCATTCACCACAAACACATATAATCATCCTTTCCGTGAGTATATGGGTCAGTTTATGCACATTCGACTATTCCCATGCAAATCCTACTACATTTATTCGTTTGATTGTTAACTTAAGTTGTTGGACGTCAATTTCAGGGATCTCTTGACAGCTCTAAAGCTGAGAGCATGGTGAAGAATCTACAAATGACCGGAAGATATCTGCGTGATGTGTGGTGATAATTCCACCCATGTGATCTTTCAGAGGCAAATTGCAGAATATTTAATTAATTATAAAAAAAAAAAGTAAATCTTTAATTGAATGAATTATTGTGAAAGCTGTACCCAAATTGAGCCCCTTTCTCAATCACACAGATCTTAGTCATATATTCTCTTCTTTTCTCTCCTCCATTCTGATCCACAGCTCCTATGAAGAATTCTTTTGTTCGTGTAATTTATAGAATACAGATCTTAGTCATTAGTTAGGGCTCTGGTTTCCTAAGTGTTGTACGAACCAACAAAAATGGTTCAAGACTTCAAATTCATATATACTACGCTGTAATATTAAACGGATGAAATAATGTAGAATTTTGTGTTCTTTGTTGTTTCTGCTTCGCTCTCCTTCTCTCGAACTCGCATATTCGAGTTCTTATTCGAAAGCCGAATTGGTATTAAATATTTATAAGATAGATGCTTAACACTTAAAACAGATATGCTTTTACCTTTTCAACCAAGCTTAATGGCAAAAACTTGTCAAAGACTCAAAATGGAGCATGCGAGCTATTTCCATACATTTGCATATAGGTCCCATGTGGGCTTGATTCGACTTGAAGGTGACATTCTATTGGAGGAATGGAACAAAAAAGTATACACCAAAATGAGGATGCAGCACCTTTTCAGAAAAGAAAAAAGGAAAGAATAATGTCCAAGGGCCCTCAATAATAAATGTAAAAAATATATTCATTAAAGTGGAGGAATTTATTTTTTGAAAAAAATTTGTTATCAGAGCCAGGTTTCGATCCTGGGACCTGTGGGTTATGGGCCCACCACGCTTCCGCTGCGCCACTCTGATTTTTGTTAAATATTATCAGATGAAATAGTTAAATTACAAAGACGTGAGCATAGGCGAAGCAAATACAAGTTAAGGGCCATAACCTTTCCAAAAATTTTGAGATCGATTATCTTTTTCTTTATAAAAATGGGTTATATACATACTTTAATAATATTTTTGACATGAATATAAGATAGTGGCCCCAAAATTTTAGGATTATAGTTACTTTTGCATATTAAAGTGGGGTTTCTTTTAGAATAATGTAAAAGTGGGTTAAATACATATTTTAATAACATTTTTAGCATGTATATATAATGGTGGCTCTCCAAATCTTGAATTTTGTAAAAAGAATGGTATATAATTGTAAATTTTATTAATATTTGAATATTATTTATGTCATGCATATAAGACGTGACCTTTAAATGATGGAATGTATTAAAAAAAAAATTGTATATAATAATAACCTTTTAAAATAATTCAAATATGACCCTTTCAAAATAGATTTTTGGATTGGCTTCTACACTTGAGTGTAATTATGATTTTAAAAAGACCAAATAAAATAATTGTGTAGTTCATATATCTAACTTAAAAATTAAGTGCAAGTGATTGTGTAGTTCATATAAATTATTGGCCGTTGGTTTTGTGGTTGGAAACATGTGGATAGAATTTTTTATGGAATGGAAATGAAAGCTAAATGCAGTCTGAATTTTAGTTAGAATTTAAAACCAACTCCTACACACCACCATGCTCTCTTCCCTTTCCACATACTCCATTTATTATTTTTGGTGTGGCTATTTGGGTTGAGAGAAAGAATATTCCATGAATGGGAAATGAAATAACTACCAAATTAAGTTAGTTTCAAAATAACTCAAGATTTAAAATAAATTGATTTTGTATCATGTATATGACTATAATACATATAAGTTGGAAATACAAACAAAGTGTAATTTCACATTAGTAAAATAAGGGAGGACATCCATCGATATAAGCCTTTTGGATGTAACAAAAAAATAAAGTCAAATAATATCATAATTCATACTAATGTGAAGATTCCTTGAAGGTTGTACTCAAACTTAAATGGATCCATGGTTGGGATTTCCTGCTAGGTCAAATGTAATTCGGATGGATTCGTGAATTGAGTTAGAACTCAAGTATAATTCGAAAAATAACTATTTAATAAAGAAGACTCGCATATAGTACTTGTGTTCGAGTGTTATGATGCCCTTTTGGGTTGAATAAAAAACAAAGTCATGAAGGCTTATGCCAAAAATGGACAATATCATACTAATGTGAAGATAGAACCTAAGAAATATCCTATATCGTTTGTAATCGCTGACGAAATTGCACATGAATATTTAACTTCTATATATTTAATTGTCAACGTTTACTAACGATAAAACTATCTTTTATATTTTTATCATAGGACTAGTTTTAGTTTTTAAAATGAAAGATGCTCAATCCTAACTTTCTCCTAATGAGATATGCTTACATTTTGATCAAAGCTTAGTGGTTAAAACATGTTAAAATGGAGCATGCAGCACCTTAGCTATTTCCATACATTTTCCTGACTTTATACACAAAAAGTATGCATCAAAATGATGTTGCAGGACATTTTCAGAAGAAAAAAAAGATAGAAAGATGTCCCACGGTCCCTCAAAACTTTATAGGCAGAAGAATATATTTTAAAACATCACATGCATGAAAAAAACTTATATAAAAAAATACCACATAAGCCAGGTTTCAATCCTGAGCCCCGTGGGTTATGAGTTCACCATGTTTTACTCTGATTTGTAATATATATAATCACACAAACTGTTTTTAAGTTAGGAACATGTGAATGTGCATTTGATACAAGTTCTAGATAAAGAAAGGTTAAAGGAGATAGAAAGATCCTAAAAAACTTTATAGGGAGAGGAATATATTAAAAATTATATAGAAAGAAATATAGAAAAATATAATATATCAGAGCTAGGTTTCAATCTTAGGACCTGTGGGTTATAGGCCCACAACGGTTCCACTCTGATGTGTGATATATCATATATGTAACCAAACAAATTATTTTTAAGTTAGAAACATGTGTGTTCATTTGATATAAAATTCTAGACCCAATGCAAAATTCATTTATATGATGAGATCAAACAAAACAAAATGATTTATTGGTTTAGAGATTGATGCTTATATTATCTAATAATTATTGTCGTGTTGAATTTGATATGCAGTTCTAGATTGAATACAAAATTCAAATGATAAGAGGACTCAATGTCTTGATTTTTTTAATCATAATCACCTACTAAAATCAATTGAGTAATGCTTTTGTTAGCAATAAAAGATAGAGATAATAGAATAATTTGCATATTAAAGATTCAGTAAATAAAGGTAATTTGAATATAAGAATGACTAGTTCAAAAAGAGATAATTGAGCATGAGTGAGAGCCAAATGAATTGAAAGACTAATATTTGATCAATTTCTAGTTCCAATTTTATTATCATTTCGATTGTTAACAAAGATGAAAATGATAACCTAGTTCAAATTTTTGGCACGAAAGGGCAAAAAACTAATAACCTGATACAAATCTTTCTGTTCAAATGTGAAATAATAATCCAAGTTCATATTTTGGCAAGAAACGCCAAGCAAGCTAAATAGAACTTTTTTGGTTCAAATGTGGAATTATTGCACTAAAATGGTAAGTTTGTAAAGTCATCATCTGCATAAATTATCAAATGGGAGGCTCTTAGCTTTGTGAATCTTCAAAAGGAGGAAGACCCCATTCCCTTGGGCTGAAATCCAAGAGGGAACTCAACACCTGGTCTGCATCACCATGATAAGAACTATCTAACCTTGGATCTGGAACCATAATTGCATTCCTGCTTGACAATGCCAACACAAGTTTTCAGCAACCATTACAATGACCCAAATAACCATTCTCTATTTTTTATTCCTTGAAACTTCCATTTTCTTTTATCCGTGAATATTCGTGTCAACTTACGTGCGACTCAACTATCTTCACGGGATAAATCGTCTGACCTTACTACATTTGATTATCAAGAAAACTCATAAGAAATTAATTCCTATATAGGTGGTCATCATAGAATGAATCTATAACTTTTTAGTTCTCCAAGACCTTCTTCACCACTAGACCAATCCATGATCGTTCTTCCAAAAGACAAAATATTATTATATATATGATTATGTGGCACCTTTTTATATGTCTTATTGCATAATTTATGAAAGTTGAGGTGGCTCTTTGTGAAATTCTCATGAATACAAAGAACTAAAAGAAATCTAGGACAAATATCAAAAGTAGAAAAGTAGATCAAGATGTATAAAATCATTGACTATATTTGTTTTTCCGATTCCCAGTAAACCTATAATGTATTTTCTGAAACTTATGGATCACCTCTGAAAACTGCATGTTTGAGTTTAGATAGTGACATCATAATTACAAAAATGTTTTTGAGTCTTAAAGGAGCTCCACCCCATTATGAAATACAGAACATGCGATGCAAAAAACACGGGAAAAACTGTCATGTTGGTCAAAATCAAGCTTTAACAATCAGAAACGGGAAATAAGTTCTTGAGAGGATAAACAATAGCCTAAAATATCAAATGTAGAACTGGTATATGTGGAATTTAGGAATGAAGAGAAACTAAAACTTATTCTAAAATAACACTAGTCAATAGTCAAAGCAAAATTCTGCTGGTGAGTTTTGAAAGGTCTAGATTTGTTAGAAAACATTTATTAGGATTAGGAGAAAGAGATGAAGCAAGAATCGATATAGGACGGGAAAACCAAGCAATCCAAAGGCACTATAGTAACCTAAGTATCAGAAATTCACCATAAATCAATATGAAACAGAAATACTTTATATTAAAAAACTTTGGTTGGTTTGCAGTGCCAAAAATTAAAACTTTACTTAATTGTAAATGAGACATATTGCAGAGGCAATTTAGGTGAACTTTATCAAATTGGGAGACAAATTTCCTGGTTTTGGCAATTGACACTTAGTGATCTAAAGGCCACATACCCTTTCAAGTTAAATGTTGAAAAACGTTTGTAAAAATGCTAAGGACTAAATAAGTAAGAACTTCAAATTCTTAAACTTACATTCCTGCATTTTTAGCTGCACGAACACCTGATGGTGCATCTTCGAAAACAAGGGTTCTTTGCGGATCCACGGGAGCATCCTGTTTAGTTGAAAAAAAAAAAACGGAAGTACTTGTATGCCTGTCAGTAAATGACAGAGGAACCAAGAGTTTAATTCAAAGTTACAACTATACCTCAAATCTTTTTGCAGCTGCAAGGAATATATCCGGAGATGGTTTTCCTTGTTTAACCTCGGGATCATCACCAAGAACAATGTGATGCATCAACTTAAAAAGTTCGCCATGTCTTTGTGTTTTTAATTCAAAATGACGTCTATGAGATCTGTTGAAAAATTACCAGATTTGGTAGAGATTCAAATTATCAAAAAAGAGATAAGGAACTAGGATGTGCATAAGAATTCCTGAAATTTATGATATGAAAAACAAGCCCTAAGCAATGAAATATCATGAAAATTAGTTATACCCGGTTGCCAAGGCAAATGGTACTCCTTTTGCATGAAGATGTCTGATCAACCGGCTAGCTCCTACAATGAATAGGAAAAGTTAAGGTAACTAAAATTAATTTATGACAATAATAATTATTAACTTAAACATCATCCACTCGCTGGTTCATAAAAAAAAAATTTCAGGTGAATAAGAAAGTTGAGAAGTGTTCGATCTCTCTTATATATTTATAGCTTAATTAGTTTAGTCCTTAGTCTTTTCTTAATTGCAGAAGATGTTGTATTCTACTTTTGGAGGGACTGGAGATGATTACATATCAGCAAAAATGAGAAGCCCATTTTCAATGCTTATGCTTACCAATTTTCAATGTTTAACCTAAAAGAAATCAATGTCCAACAATAACAATCACTTCTAATTAGGTATATCTTATCCATTCCTAATAGATATATAAATAAGGTGAATCTTTTGTTGTTTTTAGCTGAGACACTATCTAAGTGTCTCCAAATCATGCCAGTGAGGTACAACAATGTAAATCTAATTTACCCTTATGCCTAAGACAAAAAAATTACTGTTTAGAGGGCAGGAGGCCAATATGCTAAACAATTATGATCCTTATCTATTGTTGTAAAAGCAGCCCCAAAGAAGATTAATGTTCTTGCTATCCCATCAAATTTTTTTTCGATAGCCGTCAATGTTCAGGCAGTTATCTATCCCATCAATTAACCCCTACACCGAGGATGCTTAAGTAGAAATAAAAGTGTAGGGTGAGGGATAAGGAGAGAAGCCCCTACATGAAAGGCATGTGCCATCTCCCTTTCAAAATTGACTTGAACAAAACCATCATAGAGTGGTCTTGTGGTCGAGAGGACCTTAAGTAACTAAAGATGTCATAGATTCAATACACGGTGGCCATCTAGATAACTTTTTGACATCTTAATGTTGTAGGATATGTCTCGTGACAACAATCGATGTGCCGAAAACTGACACGGACAGTCACCGATAATATATATATATTGAAAAGAAATAACAGCATCAAATCAAATCAAGCATTCTCACAAGTGCTAATACTAACCTGGCATAACCTCACTACTCGGAAACAAACTTCGTAGCATGTCCTCTCTTTCCACGAGAAATTCCTCTGGGCTAAGAGATTCACTAATCCCAGTCGCTTCAACAAAGACCCGAGCAGCTTCTATAGCTTTCATACCCATCATTTTTGCCTTAAGAGACCAATCAAAAGTTTTATTAAATCTTGCTAGAATTTTCTCTTGCACTTCAGTATAAAACCCCTCAGTATCTGCAGCAAAAGTGTTACCAATTAGCTCAATAAATCTAAAACAGAAAGTATCCTCAGATCTAAAAGAACAAACATTCAGGCCCCCGTCCATTCAAGTGGCGATCAAATCACAATTTCAATTTTTTTTTTAAATAACTCCCCAAATGTTATCAAAAAAATATATCATAGCCTTATAACAAAAAAATATCACCACATTACTATATCCGAAACTGTTACAAAAAAGCGCACACATAAATGGCATAAGTTATTTTCTTTTCTTTTCTTTTTCTGCAAGCAATCGCATAGAATTTTCAACAATCTCCATCATTACTTCCTGCTCCATCTAGTCTCCGTAACTCCACACAATATCTTTCAGTCCAGTTGAGAGGCTATTATAGAACTTCTAAAATTCTTAAGTATCGCCACCAGCTTTTTGAAGCTCCACCATATGCAAAGGAGCAACCTGAAAAATCTCTGTTGCAATTGATAAATGACCTTTACGTCCTGTTTTTTCCCCTGGGAGCTTCATCTTCCAGTTGTTAATCTTAACATCAAAACCCAAGGGAACTACCGTCTTTTCGATCTTGGATATTATTTCATCAGCAGGACAATTGGATGTGAACCTCGTTACACGCTTAATTAGCCCCATTTGCTTCTCGAAAAGAGAGGCAAGATCGAGGCCCCGAGATTTTGCGATGAGCTCGAATGCATTCATGGCGACAGGTGGCTCCTGATTGATTAAAGATGTCATCAAAGTCATCAAAGGTTGATTTCATCATTTTCAAAAGCGGGAGGCTTGTATCCTTTCTTAAACCAATCCTTCTCAAGGACCTCAGCAATTGCAATTCTAGTTAACAGATTGGGATCCAGGATTCTCTTGATTAATTTCTTGGCACTAGAAGAGAACCATGGAGGATAAGTGAACTCGGCCTTCAATATCTGTAATCACAAAATCTTATGGTTTGAGCCAGAATGATTGCCTCAGTTGAACATCCAGTGATAAATTAAGGCCTTCTTGGAATAACTTTCCAAGTACTTTAAACTTTAAAAGGGATTGTAAGTGTTAAAAGCGTTTTACACCCTTGAAAAGTCGTTCCAAATAGGCCCTAAATGTGTACATGTGCAAATACCTTTTGAGACTGGGTTCTTCAAATGGCAAATAGCCTACCATGAGAACAAAAAGGATAACCCCACATGAACATAGGTCAGCCTTTGTTGTTGATAATCTCTGGAGCAACATAATTGGGTGTTCCACATGTTGTGTGAAGTAATCCATCATCTCAAACTTGTTGAGGTAGAGCACTCAATCCGAAACTTTTAGAACACCACTAGTATCCAACAACAAAATCTCTTGCTTTAGATATCAATGATAAACACCCCGGCTATGGCATAATCCACAACATTTATAACCTGCTGAAAATAGACATTTGGATGCCTAATGAGTTTCATTGTTGATATCTCCACGTTTAATCTGCCCAATCATCTTATGCTTTAAAATTTTCTCTTTGCCACACCTGAGACTTAACCACACTCATCTTCCCCTTCAATCAGTGAATCAAACGAACAAACAAACAATCAAATCTCACTCTGAGCACATGGGGGTTAAGGGAATTGATGGAATGAGAATCCCAGATCGAGGAATCGCGAATTGGGGCTAGGAATTGAGAAAATTGTGCATTTGGAGCCTAGAAATTGACTGATTGTAGATGGGTAATTGGGAAAATTTGAGTTTAATCGATGAGAGAAAGAGTGGGCGTTTAAATCAGAGGGTTGTTTTCTGAACTCGAAGCATGAGAGTTACATAATTTAGTAGAAACCAACGCCAAATCAAAAAAACAATAAGTTGATAATAGCAATATGCAAATATCAATAGCAGATCCAAAACATATATCGAGAAATTGATGGAAAAGGAATTGAAAAAGACAGTAATATGGTCAATGAAGTTACCTAATAACAAGCCGTCCATATCGAAGATAATGTGAGTGATGGATCCTCTGGAAGTGGCGTCGGTGGAGAGATTCGCCATTGAAAACGTTGTTACAGTGCGATTAGGGCAATGGATTGAAGAAGAAGAAGAAGAAGAAGAAGATCGGAGAATTTCGGATTTGGGATTTCTTATGAAGTTTGGAACAATTCTATTGGGAGAAGGGCTCTGCAAAAGTTGAAGCATCTCACGTAATTTATTTGTTATTTTTTTTTTGGAACTAATTTATTTGTTTTCTAGAGTAACGAGCAATAATAGTGTAAACTTTAAAAAAAATGTATACTTTCCTCCGACTCTATTTATTTGGCCTTTGAGATTCCGGCGAACGGTGGTCCATTTTAATTGCCGGCGAGGATTCAAAATGGTTTCAATTGCAAGTAATTAAGCTGAAATCAACGCTTTTTTGGAGGAATTTATGGGAAGGTGAGGCCAATTTTTTGAAAGGAAAGTGGCAAAATCCCCCAGGAAAGTGGCCAATTTTGGAGGATTTTGTTTTACCACCTAATTGGTTTGAGAAGAACCTCTTTATTTTATATATAAAAAAAAAAAAAAAAAACTTGTTATAACAACTTTTTAAAGATAATTCATATATATATATATATATATATAAAAATTTATCCAACTTATTTAAGTTACTAATTTCATTTGGTTGAAGCCATCATAAAAAAATAATAATAATAATAAATAGATAAAGAAGAAGTCATCAGTTTATTCACCAATTTAATTTATAGAATTTCTCTCCTTTTTCAACTGTTTTTCAAATTAATGATTCTCGGAATCGAATCCATTACTAATGAACAATAAAACCATTGGCCTTGTACCTTTTAGTAAATGTTATCATCCTTTGATAACCATCTAAGCCCAAATCGTTTCTCTTTGATTTACCTGTCTTTTTTTTACAACAAGGTAATCACGCCGGTTCTTAGGCGGTATTGGAGATGTCGAATGAGAATATAAGAGGTGAGCTCGAACCTTGGACCTTGAAGGAAGTATACTTTTAAAACACAAGTCTTCAACGTCATCTCTTGGGACCTCTTTGATTTATCTGTTGTCTTTTACGGTTGTTCCATTTCTCTATCTTCACTTTCTTGAGAAATTTTAGAGTACGTACAATATCATTTCGAGGACAAACATGGATTCTCAATTTTGTAAGGATGATCTTTCACTCTGTGTCGCTATGCTTATTGGTTGTTGGCGGCACCTCTCTGATTTCACTCAATGGTATATCATTTATTTATTTATTTTAATCACTCTTGCTTCTTTCATTGAGTTGTCATAATTTAGCCAACATGTTCGATCGTAAAAATTGATATTTGTCTCTCATTTATTTGAGAGCAGTAGGATTTGTTTGCTAGGGAAGTGATTGTTTGCTTGGTTTTTGTAAAAACTTAGGTTAACGGTTAACACATCATCAGTTATCTAGTTCCACTTGCAGTGATGCTAAGAATTCTACTGATTCATGATTGAAAAGAAGTAAACATGTTCTTGTTCTTACTGATTCATGATTGAAAAGAAGTAACAGTTAACATATACATCCTAAGTGATTTTCTTTTAAAAAACCATTTACTTAATTTTGGAGTTGCAAGGGAGCTTAACTAGAGTCCTGTTCTTGTTCGCCAATGAGAGCAGCGGTATTAGTGTACACCAAATGACCAAAAAGTCATGGGTTTGAATCCCCCCCCCTCCAATTGTTGTAACCTCAAAAAAATGTAAAAAAAAAAAAAAAAAAAAAAAAAAAAAAAAAACTAGGGTGCGTGTTCTGTTTTTATTTAATGAATTTATTTCCTTGCTTGTAACCACAAGTTTTTATCGGTGCAACTTAGAGCTTCTTCATAGGTTTTTGGATCCCCATCATTTAGGTCATAATCTATGTGCATATGAATTGCAGTTAGATGTAGAAAACCTTGTAGAATTATTAGGTTCCTTAGAGCAAAGTGGCTCAAGTGGATATTATGGAATTTCCTTGATTGGTTTAGGAAAATTGAGAATTTAGGAGTGATTTCGGTTCGGTTTTTGTTGGTTTTGTACCAAACCGACAACCGAACCGATGTCTTCAGTTTTTAAAAAATGGATCCGATTCAATGTCCAATAAAGTATAAAACCAATGGTTCGGTTCGGTTTTGGATTCGATCCAATGTCCAATATTTTTAAAAATATCAAAAACAACATTTCTACCTAAAAAAAACTTCTCCAATTTTCTTTAACAAGTTTGGTCTTTGCATCTAATTTTCTTTCATAAAATTAGTTTTAAATAAATAATAACAAAATAATATGAAAAAAGTAAATTTGAGAAAGTTACATAGAAAATATATTGACATTTGAAAGATAAAAAAACATTAGGTTGATCTTCAAGACTTTAAAAAAATTTCTAAATAATGGAATAAATATGACTTTATATGATTTATTGACAATATATATATTTCGGTTTGAATCGATTTTTATTGGTTTTTTAAAACGAAAACTGGAACCGATTCAATATTTTCGTTTTTTTCAAATTACAAACCGATTTGTCCAACTTTGTGCTAAAAAACCAATATGTTCCATTTGATTGGATTGGTTCGCTTCGATTTTTCGGTTTTTCGATTTTACCTTGCACCCCTAATTGAGATAGTTTTGATTTCTTTCAATTTCAGCAATTACATACTTTTTTGTTCAATAAAGTAAATTATTGAAAAGGTGCCAACACAATAATGTTAAATTTTAAAACTAGATCCCTCCCCCTTCCTACTAAAGAAAAAGTTTTTTAAACTAAATTAGGAAACAAATTTTAGTTACTTAAGCCCCGTTTGATAATTAATTGATTTTTTATTTTTGATTTTTAAACTTTAAGCTTAGTTTTAATAAAATTTTCTACAATGTGCTCCATCAATACCACAATATATTCATCTTTCCTTAAAAACATATGTAAAAACTAATCAAATTTTAAAAATAAAAACAAATTTTTGGAAGCTATTTTTGTTTAATTTCTAAAAGTACAAAGATGTAGATGTCCAAGTAAGAAAAAACTTATGACAAGATAATTGTTGTTAGTTTAAAATTTAAAAACTAAAAATAAAATGATTATCAAACGGGATGTAAATAAAATAATTTTGAAGATACTTATAAAAAGACATTATTATTTTTTTATTTTTTATTTTTTGTAAAAAAAGAAAAGAAAAGACATTATTAGGTGACATGTGTAAACTACAAGGAAAGGAAACTTGATTGTTGCAACACTTCAATTTACTCAGAAATTATCATTTTATATACTCTTGTAATCAATGTGTTAAACCTCCTCAGTCAACAACTTTTAGTTTGACTAATAGCTTTTATTTTGTTGCTCAATTGTGAGCTCTGACATTGACACATGTGGCCAAATATTATTGGTTATGACTATAAGGATACTTGGTCTGTCAGTCAAATTTTGAATTAATAATTTATGATTATATTATTCTTAAAATAGAATTCCATTTGAAGGATTCATATAATGTACTAAATGTTATCCCAAAAGTCTAGATTTTTCATTATAGTCAAGTCATCAACCAAACTTAGAGAAGCAACAATATGGTCAAACATCATAATAACAGGCAAAAATATCTTGATAAGTGCTTATTAATTTATTTATTGGACAGAATCTTATCAATAGCCAATAAAATCAATAATTATATTTTATCTTTTCAAAATAATAATAATAATAATAATTCTATTTTATGGCTGGGGCTATGAGTTCTTGAATTCAAATACTTATAGAATCTATCAAAGTTAATTTTTCCTTTTATATAAATTAATTTTAAAATGTTATTTTTTAAAATTAAATTAATATCATAAAAATCAAACAGAAAAATTTTATGTTTTTAATCGGACTAATAAAATTATAATTCAATTGAGGTAAAGGTATTCATAATCAAAAGATCATCGAATTCTAGCTCTTACTCTTAATTATTTTTAAAAAACTTTTTTATTGCAGTATTTTTTAATCTAAAGATAATTGTTTTCTTACTAAAGTTATGGTCTTAAACAATAGGCAACTGTCAACGAAATCATAGTTCATCTAATCTGATGCCTAACTTTATTTATAATTAAAATGTTTTAAGTTTAAATCATCACTTTTTTTTTTTGAGAATCACTTTTATGTACGGTTGAATTATATATAAATAAATAAATATATTCGATTGATTTAAAGATGAGTAACTATATGCTACAAAACTTATTTTACTTGTTTTTTCAACGAAGTGAAATAATGCGAATCAATTTTATATATTATTTATTACTTTTCATATATTTTGTGGGTGTAGAGAATTTATTTTTTATTTTTTTAAAAAAGGAAAGTAGGTGCTAATTTACGATTCATTTTGCCCCAAGACAATTTAGTTCCATTTATTTCTTGTATATTTGCTTAAATAATTTTTATTTTATTTTATATTTGCTTGAATAATTTTCAAACATCACGTTAAATGAATCATTTCTTTAAGTACAAATTGGAGATGGATAGGGTACGATGAGTCAAAATTAAATGAGAGTAAAATACCAATTTTAAATATCAATTCGATGATGGTGGTGTTGAACTGTATTACCACAAAAAATGAAATAAGCACGCTACCTAGATCATTTTTAAATTTTAGTTAGAATTTAATTAAATATTGCGAAAAGGTCAAATAATATCTACGTGAAATTAATATAAGAAGCCCTCAAAATTCTTCAAAATGCATTTATGTAAGGTCTTTCAACTACCAAACAAGCTTGGGTTTCTTTTCTTCCTTCATTTTCTAGAAGAACCTTTTCTTTTTCTTTTTTTTTTTTTTAGTATTTTTATTTTTAGAGAAAAGAACTCTTTTTCGTTTTGCTATCTTTTTTTGTTATCTTTTTTATTTGTAGAAGCCAAGGATACCGAAAGGCCATACTTTTTAGTAGCTCAAATGGCAAGTTTGGACAAAACTAAACTTCAATATTCGGTAAACTCCAATTCCTCACTTTTCTTTTTATTTGTTGAGATGCTTTATAATTTAAAAATTACGATTTGCAAAAAAAGAAAAATAGAAAATAGAAAAAAGGAAAAAAGAGAGATTTGCTCACTTGTTATAATAATTTATTTTAGAAGCGTATTTGTCTTGCTCTTCGCAAATTGACGTGATGCCTTATTATTTTCAAGTGTGCGTGAGTTTAAAAATATGCCAAATCGCAATTTAAAAAAAAAAAAAAAAATCAAATCATTCGACTAGACTCGGTCAATTTTCTTAAAATTGGAAGTTCCAATATTTATTGCTTATGTATTTAAATTAAGTATTTTTTAGGTTCCTCAATAGTGGAGAAAACAATTTTATTAACAAAGTTCTATTTAAAAAAAGTAAGAAATTATATTTTGGTAAAATAAGTTCGAGATCAATTTTAGGTGACATTGAACACAAGATTAGACAAGACACACAAAGATGGAAAGAAATGTTCATAAAATTTGTTTTGACTTAGGTTGATTGGGATAAATTAGACAAATACATCCAAACGAGTTAGTGGCCTAATGATTTTATTGTTTGGCGGTAATTCAGTTCAACATTACGGTCACGAGATCTATATTTGTTGGTCTCCCCCCTCTCAATTTATACTAAAAAAAGATTGAGATAAATTTAATTGAGTGAATACTAACTTTAGTTTCTATGATTTTATACTACAAAATAGTGTGTATTGTTTGTAATTGTTGGCAAAATTGATAACAAGAAAATTAGTTATTTTTGTGTCAACGATGATGATGTGAGTTATGTTATTACTTATGCCAAAAAATCACATCATTTATATCAATAATTACCTCACATACTTAATTTCGCAAATTATAAAAAATAAATTATAGTTTTTGAAATAATAAAAATTTAGATTCATTTTAAGAATGCCAAAAATTGCACGTATTGAATTGTTTTGAGATACGTTTAAAATCTTCCAAAAATATATTATTTTGTTTTCTTCTTTAAAAGAAAAGGCTCACATTTTGCTACCAAAATCCAAATATTAAAGGCAGCAACCATTTTTTGTCTATCTATAAATAATTTCCATCGTCACGAACTTGCGCAGAGTTCCAAACACAGCCATTTTCCATGTCTTCCTTCCACACAATGTTCATCGACGACGCAAACGAATCAAATCCTCTAACCTCAAAACACAATCAACATGAACACGATCACGATCAAGATCACGAATCAGACGAATCTCTCTCCTTCTCCGATCTTCCACTCCATGATCCAAAATCCGACGAAATCTTCCGCAAGAACCCTCGCAGATCTTCCTCCGAGCCTCTGGATCTCTTCGAGTTCTTCAGCGCTGGATTCATCGCCTCCGAGATTTCTCCGGCTGAGGATTTGATTTTCTGCGGCAGGTTGCTTCCTCTCAACGATCAATCTCCGCCTGGATCGGAGAACAATTTCTGGAACGAACAGAGCCGAAAACCGTCTGGATTCAGAAAACGATCGGATTCATTGCCTGGATTGCAAAGCTCTGTTTCTACGAAGATCAATCTCAAGCGAAATAGCCGATCGCTCGATTACCGTAAGATTCATCGTCAAGCGAATTCGATTTCTGAAATTGAGCGTGATTTTTCGAATAAGAGCGGATTTAAGGCGGATCTGGTGAGTAAAAAGGCGTTATCGAAGCCGAGGTGGTATTTGCTAATTTTTGGAATGGTGAAGTTTCCGGCGGAGATGGAACTCAGTGACATTAAGAGCAGACAATTCCGGCGAAGCTCGTCAGCGCTTTTTCCGAAGATTGAGAACAAAGGTAAATTACAGTGCGGCCGGAGCTCCGGCGAGGCGGCTTGGAGGATCCTTCGAGCGCTCAGTTGCAAGAACGACGTTAGTGTAGATGTAACGGCGCCGTTAACTGCCTGAATTGTGTATCATGTGCATCGCACCTGACTAGCGGTTGCATTTGACAATACCGCCGGAAGGGCAGTTTGGGAATTTGAAAGTTGAAAAAAAAAATTAGTAACAAAAATTAGAATTTAGTTTATATAATTTTAAAAATAAAAATTAGTTTTTGTATCGTGTTAAGATCTAAAAAATAATTTTTATTATTTTTAATATTTAGAAAATTGCTTACTTGAAAATTAATTATTTATGTGACAACGACGATATTATGAGTTAACTGACTGATTCAACAAAAAAGTCGGATCATTTAAATATAAATAACTCATTTTTATATATATAATTCTTAATGATTAAAAATAAATGACTAATTTTTAAATTTTATCAAACGATGCAGATTAGGTTGTAATTTTTAAAAACATAGGGATTAAGTATTAAAAATTTCAAATCATAAGATTAAATCCTAATTTTTAAAATGGTAAGACTAAATTTTGGGATGAAAACTTATAATTTAAAGAGAAAAATTTCATTATGCTTCAAGTCGAAGGGATGGCAGTGTACAGTGACGGAGCGTGGCTAGCAATGGTGCGCTCTCTTTAAAATCTATTTTAATTTTTAAATTTAATTTTTATTGTTTTTAAGAATTGGTTTGGTTCGTTGTGACATGGAGATGAATGAGAATCACGGGAATCGTGACTATGATATATGAAATCAAACTTATATTTATTAAAATTATGTGACACATAGTTTTCTCTGTGTTTGTAATTAATATATTTTTTCTTCTCGGAGTTTGGTTTATCTTAGTAATGCACTTCACCTTGAAAATGATCGAACACAAGTTATGGTTTCCCCATTTATTATTATTCATGTATTTGTCGTTCGATTGAGGTAATATGAAGACCTTTTAATTTTTTTTTAAAATATGATTGTTTTTATGTTTCAAATCATTGCATAGTGGCATGTTTTATTCAAGTTGTCCCCTTGTCTCTTTTTTACCTTGGTGGACAGTCTTCAATCTTCATACTTCAACTTTGGGGTTGTTTGAACCAAGAATAAATTTTGGGTCTAAAAGTTGATTAATTTATTGAAAAATAACTAAAGTTTTAATGGTCCAGAAACATATTTTGGATGACAGCCTATTCATTGAGGATCTTACATCCAAAAACCTCAATTTATAAGATGTGTCTCGATAGTTAATTAATTTTGAGATAAAATCTCATTTTTAATACTAAACATTGCCTAAGACAAAGTGAGGTTTAAAGAATAATAGAATAATAGATAATAACAATATTTGAGGGTTCAATTTATGGTAGGCATTTACTTAAAAATTAATTTTTTATGGATTTTCTTAATATCCAAATGTTATAGGGTCAGGTGGTATATCCCATGACATTAATCAAAGTGTGCAAAAACTAGCCCGAACAGTCACAGATATTAAAAAAAAAAAAAAACAATATTTGACCATTCTATTTTCTTAACACAAAACGACGCCGTAGAAAGAGATTACATTAACACCAGTTGAACAAATAAAAAAGAGGCCGACGTAGTTCAGGTCAATAAACTTCAATTGTATTAGTGCAACATTTAATCACTATTTGTTTTTAATCAGAACACCATAAAATAAATTATAAAAAAACTATTTTTTATTTATTAAATTTAGCCTGAATTTCGAAAATTCATTGACACTATTTTAAAAGGTTAAAAATAAACAGTTTATTTTCATATACCTTTTATTTTACTAGTCTCCACATTTTAAAAATAAATTTTAACACTAGTCTGAAAATATTTCACTTATTGATGTTTTTCAAAAACATTTTCTAATCAACCTACATTTCTCGACTAATAAGTAATAAGGTTCCTATATCTACAAACACGTTTGTTTTGTCATATTGTCAATTTAGAAACATTTAATTTAACAAACACTTTCTTGAGATGACTTAAATATTGAAGCTTATTTGAGACTAGTAGAGAAGAAATTTATGGAGCATCGCCTGATATTTTTTATTTTTATTTTTTTAATATATCATAATTGAAAATTTGAGCTTCTTCCACTATATAAATTCAGGACATCTGTATTCGTCAAAAAGCCTGAACTTATGAGACAACAAGAGATTTCACAATTAGGTCCACTAGTAAATTTTAAATCTGAGACCTTGACCTTCAAAAAGAACATATCTTGGAGACGTCAAGCCTCTACCAACAAGGCCGCTGTCTTGAAAATTGGTATCATCTTGATGTTTCAATGACGTCCCTTCTTTTTCATTTTTTTTTTTTCAAAAGAAATTTTTTATTTGGCAAAAAAAGCTTAACTTAACAATAATTGACATATATCTCAGACTAAGAGATTACATGTTCGATTCGTCCAAATATTCTTCTACTAAAGAAAAAGAAAAAGAAATTTCACATATAACACAATTTACCAAAATAGTATTGAGTAAGCTTCATACATTATAATGGTTTTGTGAAAGATTAATGATTACATGCCAACATATTTCATCCACGCCGAGTTTAATGTCAACTAGACAACATGATAGGTTCATCAAAGGCGACAAATAATTCCCTGTACTGAAGCATATGAAGGAATTTTATGGTCCTCACTTTTAAGCATATTATTTCTTCCATATTATGATGCCCATAAAATCATGGGAATAATTTTCATACACCCCCAATCATGCAGTCATTCAACTTTACAAATATAAGAAATTAATTTCGAATCATCATAAAATAGTCTAGTGGAATACAAGTGCTCACATTAATTTTCCCAAAAGGAAGCCACAAGGAAGAAAGCAGAGATCAAATTTATAGGCAAAAAGGAAATAGATAACTACCAGAAATAGTGCTAAGTTTAGATCATAATGAAAGAAACATGAATGTAGTGAATGATGCTGAATAATGCAGACTCGTGAAGAAAGTAGTACCTGATATTAGTTTAATTAACGTAGAACAATTTCACTGTGCCCCATCTGGCTAGATATCTCTTATTTCGTTATGAGAAATACTTGCCTCCTTCGTTGTTAACATTTCTAACCAGCAGAGCTAAAGATCAAATCCAATGTTTAACAGTGAACATATACATGCAAACAAACTAGCCACAATTTGTAAACAGATGGCTAAAAGTATTACTGATATCTCAACATCCCTACCTACAATTTGCAAGTGTTAAGAAAACGGAATCATCAATGAACAGTAAAAAACGTGAGACAAAACACGAGGATTTACGTGGTTCACTAATAATGTATTAGCTACTTCCACGGGCAGAGATCCCTGCTCGCTGACCGGGCAGGAAGACCCCCCGACTAAATCACCGTGGGGTATCATAATTCAAGACATATCTCAACAATAAGAATCCTAACCTCCTACATAAGTTTCTCGTGTTAGGTCAAACGTAGTTTTCATTGGTGAAGCCCAACAAATTCAGTAACGTACAATCATATTATACCAGGAAAAACAATATCATATGTTCACAAATGAATCAATGGAAAAATGATGGACAACTTCCACGAGTCCAAAATCTAAATACAAGCTAAGCCCGTACAAACAACCTATAACACATACCTCACTGATATACGAGGAAAGGAAAAAAAAAAACATCTGCAAAGAAAAATACCTTTAAAAGCTTCAGTTGCAAGTATAAACTCCAGACTCAAACTTGTGATCTGTTTCGTAGAAGTCCGTCTTACCCTCAGTAGCCGGTCGTAAAGAAATCCCGGATAGTGATCTATAACTCTGGACTGAAAACTTCAAATAACCAACCACTTCAAGTTCTTCTCCTTCATCTTCTTCGTTCTGATCCACAGGCATCCTTGCTCTCAATTGACCAGGAGAACCCTTCAAAGGAATCTCAGGAATGTGCCAGGTTAATTCTTTTTCAGATCTATTCAATACAGCTTTTGGAGACACATTTAACAATGTAGGATCAACCGGTAGCTTTAGAGTAAAGGTAACATCTTTCAGAGGTAATGGCAAATCAGGATTCGCAGCATACTGAATCATCACAGAAAGTAAAGTTCCGCTATGTCGTTGTATGAGACGAACTCTCAAAGGTAATGGCGTTAATCTAGGTAGCAAACTATACTTGATAATTGGTATGGGTTCATTTGAAGGCGCTGTTCTCACGTGAAACATTCCGTTTCCAAGACTACTCACACGAGAACTCTGCATGACAAATCGCTTAACTGAAGCTGTCTCCTCAACACGAAACGAAAACTCGGTTTTTTTATCATCCGGGGTTTTAGGTGGCAAGGTTTTCAAATGTATAACTCCCATCATTCCTACTCTTGCTAATAGTGATTCTCTGAACTCTGCACTAATCTGTTCGATGATATACATTTCAGGACCCTTCCTTTCGGTTTTACTCACCAAGTTCTCAAGTGGCGTTCCTGTACCACTAGCATCAGCAACAACCGCTTTGGCATCACTTCCGGTCTGCAAGAGTTCCAACCCACCCAGGCCTTCTGATTTTTTAACCTTCTTAGATTCCACGAACTCAGATGGATCCAATCCTCCACCCCAAGCATCACTGAAGCCCTCAAAAGTTTCTTCCATAGTAGCTTGATCAGTACTGAATTCTATACCACCATAGTTTCCTTCGAATCCCTCCACCCCAATATGTGTTGATTGGGTCGCCTCTGCAGGTGGCAACGTTGTCACCTCAAGACCAGCCAACACCATAGTCAAATCCGTAGCAGAAGGGTCCTTATTTTTTTTGAACCCGCTCACAAGCTCTTCAGGCTTGTCAATCATGTCACTTGCCGCAAATGGATCCTGCTCAGCAGCAGGCTCCTCAGTTTTCGGCAACTGCTGATCCTGCACCTCACTCACACTCTGAGTGACAGGAGCAAGAGTTGCAGCAATTTCATCCCCCGCTTCAAGAGTCTCTGCAGGCAACTCGAACCGCGCACTCGAAAATGCCGCCACATTGGCTTGATGCTCAACCGAGTGAACCTCCACACCACTCCAACTATCAGCCCCACGAATCTTATTCTCCGTATAGAGAGCCGAATGAACCATCTTCGCAATACCATCCCCATGCATCGAAGCAAGCATTGCCGCAAGGCGAATATTGCTGACACCCCTAAGAACAATATCCAACGCCATGTAAATCTCTGCGTATTTCCGGCTAAGCTTCTCGGGCGTAACATCAACACCACGACAGGCCGTAACAACGACGCTCACAGCTTGGTTAACAATATGAATACACTCAAATACATTAATAGAATTATCTTGATCAGCAGTGGTAATGCCAAGAACATAAATGCCATTAACAAGGCGATAAACAACTCGGTAGCGGCTCTCCACGCCGACAATAACCTGACCATTCGAGGCGGCCAAAGGATCATCACCGAGGGAGGCAATCGAATCGGCGAGCGAGGAATCATCACCAAGAACAGTCGAAGCGTGGTGGCTCTGATGCTTGCCTGCGAAGGCTAATCGCGTCTGGCGGAAGGCGGATAGGGCAACTAGTGCTCGCGGGGGAGGGAACCATTCGCGAGATTGGAGGAGGATATCAGAACCTTTAGCAGGTTGCAGAGCTAGGGCTAAACAGGACATGATTCAATTGTGTGGATCCAGATTTTGATTGCAATTGATCCAAAGAGTTCAAAAGGGATTGTAATCTGTGATTCTAGGGTTTTGGGGTTCAATTTGTAAACAGAAATGAAAATGAAGACATACTTGGATGAAGATGAATCATGATCTTCAATTGCGGCTTCTTCAAGCTCGTTCGATCTTGTCTGCGGCGGAGATCGCAGTTGGTTCCGGCGGAGATCAGTAACGATTCGGAAACGGAAATTGAGGCTGAATCCAACAGCGGATTTCGATTTGGGGTTCTCTACTCAAATTTGGGATCAGAGTTGGTTCTCACATAGTTGATTTGATTAGATAAATCATCTATTCTACTTTATGTCTCAGTTTTGAATTACCCTGATTTTGATGCTTTTATTCCTATAGTTATTACTTATTACTCATTTTAATAAAACGAGAGTCAGATATCAAATTTTAGAATCGATTTTGTTATAGTAGTGTTGAATTGGATCACTACAAAATAATAATATTATATATCAAATAGTAACAATTTTTTTTTGAAATAGTCTATTGAATAATAAAGTATGGTTAAATGATGCTTTGAGAATTAGTCAATCAAGAATATTAAAGAAAAGTATAGCTAATTAAATATAATACCAATTACAATTTCAAAAAAATGTTAACTTGTTTTCTCATCTTAAAATTATTCAATTAAAAATAAAAATTAATTTTATTTAACTCAATAATATCTCTTAGGACCGAATAACCATAATGTTACAAATTCAAATTCACACGTCTCTTTTTTTTTTAAAAAAAACACAAATCCACTCATCTTTAATTGTTGGTGAATTTCAATAAATAAATAAATACATATATATATTACATTAATCACAATTTATAAATAATTACAGTTAATTGAATGATGGGTATGTTATTAATCAATAACTAGAGCCTAATTAAGTAATGTTGTTTGTACTAAAAAATATGTTAAACTACATAAATAAGTCTAATATTAATTAGTGTTTACCTTTATTAGAAAGTTGATGATACATATGATACCAACTTGATAGTAATATGAATTTGATCTAGGTACTATTTTTAATGAAAGGACAATCATCATCAACCTTTGACTCCAATAAATTCAACGACAAGCACAATTCCACAAGAGATTCATTTGCAGCACATGTTTTAAAGACTGCAGATATACATACATTACATATTCTGACACTACAGTATCTATAATTATACCCAAAATACTTGCTGCCTTTTCACTTTTGATAGCAACAAATATAGAATTAGCCTGTTTCAATCCTCTGGAGACACCTTCATTTCTCTATAGCTTTCAGTTTGAGATCTAAATCTGTTGTAATGGCTGGCTGCATAGAATAAGGAAAATCAAATTTAGAAACTTACAAAGTCAAGGTCAATAGAATTTTTTTTATATCCATGGGTGTTACTAGCTAACTTACGCGCCAGGACTGCGCCTGATCCCTTCAACATTTGGAGTCTAAGACCAAAAGTATATCATCAACCAAAATATCAGATAGCAGAACCTCCTTTCAAAGGGAAAGATGAGCATAACCCAAGTGGCAGTTGACAGAGAAGGCTCTATATCACGTTTTAATTCTCAATAACAGAATTTATTATTTAGAATGCTAAATATCCTAAATCAACTATTTGAAGAAATACAATTTTATACGCTTTTTGATGGAAGCTATGGACTATGAGAAATGATCATATCTTTAACAGCGCTACCCAACATAAGAACTTAATTGAATCAATTAAGTTACTTGCCATGTCATGGGCTCATAAATCCTTGCCTTTCAAAGACTATAGTTTTAATTCTCTTCTATTTCATTAGAATGGTCTTTTGTAATTTTTAAAGGCGTTCTTTTTTGTAACTTTTCATCCCTTCAATGAAAAGATTTCCGTTTCCTATCAAAAAAAAAAAGAAAGAAAATTAACTCGGATAGGTCGTCTGGTAATAAGTTTTTTTTTTCTTTTGAGTACAAGTCGGGAGAGGAGGACCACACACCCTACAAAGAAGGTACTACAACTCTTAAATAAATGAGAGCCAAATACCGATTCTCGAGATCGAATTTGTGACTATGGTGTTAAATTGGATAACCACCGAACACTAAAACCATCAGGCCACCGATCCATTCGATAATAAGTTTTAACACTCTAACCAATTAAACGAGTCGATGCTAATACAATTCTTAACCTAGCAAATGCCAGTAATGTCATAGTGGTGGACCCTATAATCAAGTGCATACTAAGGAAGTTAAAGAAGCCAGCTGTATATTCTTCTTTTTAATACAATTCTACCTAGCGGATACCACTAATAATCATTCTTTTGTAATATTTTCTATTTTTCAAACGTCAGCGTCAACCCCAAGGCCCAAACTGTGAAGACATCAAGGGAATAGTCATTCACTATGTAGTTCACATCCAGGAATTTACAGCTTTTATTACTATTGCAATTCAAATAATGAGACATGTTTAAACAAAAAGTGGTACCTGCTATAATGTAGATGTCTCATAAACTGGACTGTCAAGTAGAATAAAGTACAAAAGGCACTGCACAAGGTGGAAGAAAAAGACAGATAAGAAAAATACCTCAATAGAGAACAAGAATTTGCTTGTGGGGTGTTTGAGGTAAGAATGAGAATGATGACGATAGGGTGTTTGAGGTAAGGAGAATGATTCCCTCCATAATCTTACTTATGATTTGGGCCACCGACAATCATTCCCTCCATAATCTCACTTCACTTAACCACCTTTCATTCTCCCCATTTTCACTATTTCGTTCCTCTCATAATCATTCTTTGCACTCTAAAAACAGGTAATAATTCTCCCCATAACCATTCCCTACCCTTCAAATACAGGTAATATGCTAATTAACAGTATCCATTCGGCATCTTCACTCTGCAGTGCCAATTAGGCTCCTCAACTATCAAAATGCATGCTCTAGCTTAAAAGGAGCTTACCCAATAAAAAAATAGTTAACATCAGAGCAAGTGTAAGTTGAACTGAGCAACCACGCTGTAGATTCCTTGAACCCTGGAATTGTCTGCGAACCAAGAACCTTGCAGAGAGCTAAAGAGACAAAGATATGAAAATTCATTAGAGATTTCATTCTCCCAATCATAATCACATTCAAATAAAACCGACGGGTGTTGTTCCGGATGTTGAAACAATAGTAGTGTTTGCTTATCATGCTTGTAAAAGTTCATTATTTAGTATTACTGCCATGTTTAAGAGTTCAATATTACTTATCCACTAGTAAGAAAATATCTACCTGACTGCATACATGACTAGCAATCTTTACTGGAAGAAACTCCCGTCCAGTTTGACTCCAGAAGATTGTTCTGGATCCTCTATCTTTAGGTGTGGCCTCGACAGTCGACATTGGGTTTGCCCGTTCATCCTCATCAGGAATAACAATTGTCAGAGCATCAAAGTTTGATGCACTCCACACTCTCCTGGCATTGGTTGTCCTTTCTGTATGGCATACAACATCATCCCTTGCACGTAAAATTTCATTTTGACTTTCTTCAACTTTATCACCGATATCTAGGCTGCAATCGTGACTGCTTGCTTCCCGTTTTTTACTATAACTCTCGTAAGTAGGCTCTTCAAGAGAAGGTACAGATTCCAAATTTTCATCTCTCTGACCTCGTATAGTACGGGTTGTCCCAGAGAGAAATGCAGCTAAATCGTCACATTCTTCCTCATTGAGATTTACCCATTTAAGGGGTTGCTTGCCTTCCTCGACAAAATATTCACGTAATGATGCTTCAACGCAGAATATCTGGTTTTCAATGGCATCAATAAATTGTCTGTGTCTTTCCAGCTTAGTATCATCCCCATGTTGTCTATAGCTCAACCGGACAGCCTTTTCGAACTCTTCCAACTAAACATGCATCCATAGTTGACATATATAAGTACCAATTCAGAAGAGTTCAAAGACTTAAGGAATTGAAGGATAAAACCAGACTTTCACTTAATTGGAGTGTCATACATAATAAAAAATTAGGAAATAAAATGCTGCATTTGAGAGAAACATAAACAAATTTTTGTCATAATTGTCAACAAACGAGGTGGGATTTGGGAATGTCTGAGATATTCTGCTTAAGAAAAAAATGAAGTAATTACGTACAGAATATTAACCACCTGCCATTTGGTTGTTCCCAAAGCAGTTCGTAGCTCCCTGGTGAATTCATCCAAATCATCTACCGTTAACCTTGCTTTTCTCTCTCTTAACCATGTCCTAAATGTGGATTCCAATCTGACATTTATACAGAAGAAACGTGAGAGAATTAAAACCAATCAAATTCATTTGGAATAAGAAATCATTTCATCAATGAATGAAATAAAGGAGTGAACTCCAGACACCTAAAATTGATCTAATTTACAAGATCAAACTCCAAAAAAAAAAGAATAAGGAAAAACAACAATAGCCATCAAATTACATAAACAAAATACGCAACTCTAAAGACTCTCCCGATCCGCTCCAAACAGGAAATTCATCAGAAAGCTCCAAACTGAATTCTGCAGCCAAAATGGCTACTTTAGGCTACTCAAAAGTTCATGGAGGAAAAAAATCATTGATCATCAGAGGTGCCCACCATTAATCCATAATGAGAATGTCATTGATAGAAAAATGTAAGTTTTGTAATTCTATTTCTCGCGGTGGGGTAACTTTTCTAGATTTAGCAAGGGTAAGAAAGAACAGAACAACCATTATACAAAGACCATGATGAGAGAGTACATTAGAAAGGTTCTGAAGCCCAAACAACAACTTTTCAGGCGAGAACTTATGAGAGACGAGGCGAGGAATTGGTTGTAAATCTATTGAATGACCAATTGGCTGTGAAGTTATGTCAAGGGTAAAGGTGGGATTTCTAAAGGGAAGAAATGTCTAGTTCCTAATGAGTTATCTCCAAAAATGGTTAAATCAAAAGGGTATGATTCAAAATCAACCTGGGCCAAGGTAAAAGAATTAGCAAAAACAATAATCAAGTACAAGGTCACGATTGGAAGAATCATTAGAACAAAAGCCAGAAACCAAAGAAAACCACGGTGGAGAGAACGCGTAGTTTAAAAGCCAAGAACCATTAATAAATTCTTCACAGGGGAAAACCCTAATCAAGAATCAAATTACCATAAAAACGTAATATCAAACCAAACTACATAAAGTAAAATTAAATCAAATCAACAAATTCAAACTGAAAAAAACACCCTAAATCCTCGATTTTGAAACCGAAACTCACATGTCGGCCGATTCTTGCACCTCCTCAGCGACGGAAAAGAAAGCATCCTTCTGCCACAAATCAAAACTCCGAGCAACCAACATCTCAATCTCCGGCAACAACAACGGTAACACAACACGATTCTAGGTCGAACAAATTGCAGAAAAATTTGCACAAAAAAAAAAACAAACAAAGAAGAACAAGAATCAAAATCGTATAAACTTCACTTCTCTCTTTCTCTCTCCTCTGCAAAATCAAATGAACAGAGAATTAAGAAAGAGAGAGAAAAAAACGATTCTGTTCTTCTTTCACTTTCCTTTCGTTTCTTCTTCGTTTTCCTTGCACCTTATTTCCAGAACCTGCAAGGTTTGATCCGCTGCTTACCGTCACACGGAAACTACTCTGTATTTCGTGACGTGTAGGATAATAATTGGTTGATGTTTTCTGATCTTTTTGCAACCGTTGATTTAATTTAGCCCTAATCCATCTGTAAATGAAAACATCAAACATGGCGTCGGTTGGTGGTGGGAAAGACGACAACAAAGAGTGAGCTGCCCAATCCGTTCGGGCAGTTTTCGGGTCACCTGACCAACCCATCCAGAATAAGCTAGGCTTAATTATAAAATATTTGGATTTTCTTTATTTTGTGACTAGTTTATGTGTCATGGGTTCGGTAATGACTAATGAGTCAGCTAAGTAGTTATTTATTTTATTTTCCTTCAAATTGGTCGGAATAAAAGCTTCTGATTTAAACAAGCTAATATACAATTTTTTTTAAAAAAGCCAAGTCATTCAATTAAAAAAATTTGATTTATTAATTATGAAAAGGAACAAAATCAAATGAATTAAAGTATGTTTGGATAGATATTTTAGAAATGAAAGGACGCAGAGTTTCGCAAAGATAAAAACTTATTTCGATTGTAGGTACCTATGATTTTGCATGAATTTAAACAAAAAAGTTATGAGTGATTGTGTTACAAAACACTAGCTTGGATGGAAATATATTTCTTTTATTTTGAACGTTAACATTTAATTCTTAATTTTTCTATTTATTTTAATTTAAGAATAATTATTTAATTTAGACATTTAAATTGAAGTTTATGGAATTCCACAACACTATTTTGTTTTTTTTTTTTTCATTGTTTTGTGTACGAATGGAAATCGGGAAGTAGTATATCCTTTAATTCAGCTGTTATTATACTATTTTTCTATTTCTATACTCAAAAGCCAGCTTTCTACTATGAGCTCAAAGTAGATAAATAGAATATCAACAGCCATAATCAAAACCAAATAACTCAATGCAAGGGACACTAATAAAATTATTTGAACTCAAAATAAAATTTTAATCTTTGTTGGGAAAATTTTGAATTCTTAGCCAAAATTAAAACTACATAAGTTTTCGAAAACAATTTTTTTTTCCTTTCTCATTTTCAAAACTTTCATGATTTTTTTAAAACGTAGGTAAAATTAGCAAAATTTTAAATCAATTATTTATATTCCTTATATTCCTCCTTTATATGTTGTATTTTTTTTTTTTTTTCGACTTCATATTTGATGCTCATCTTCTTGGTGGATGCCATGGAACTCCAATCATAGAGTTGAAGAAATCTGAATCAATTGGGTTTCTGTTTCCAAAAAAACCCAACCAATGAGAATATACTTAAGCTTGGCCCACCAGAGGTGGGCTTATGATGACAGATTGTAGTTGTATACGGCCCATGATAGAATAGCCCACTACCAATCTGGGCCAAGCAGTGCATCCAATGTGGCCAGCCCAATTCTAGAGTGTCCTAAAAACCAATTCTATTTGCATGTAATTTTAGTGAGTCAGTTAGCACACAACTCAACTATTGTCACGAGACATATAGTATAACATTTAGGTAGGTGTTGACCATCATAATTGAATTCATTACTTTTTAGTTTATCAATACTCTCTTGATCACCAAACTATTTTATGATGATTATTTTTTTTATTATAGGTAATTTTTATTAACTAAGCTTGTGATTTAACCTAAAGTTACTCATTTTCAAATCAATCTCTTCCATTTATTCAACTTCACGGTGACGGAGATATTCTTTTTTAATCTAAAATGACAGATCCTTTTCCAACATTTCGTCCAATATAAAACCTTCTTTTTATAGTAAAACTTTCCTATATATGGATGTATAAAAAAGCTCTACAGTGAACACAATAATGCCACATAATCCAAATGTAGAGCTCGTCTCTTTTTTTCATCTGAATTGAAACTTTTTGCTCATAGGAAACTGACTTAGTTGGTTTATGCAGGGAGAAGAGCTTAGGAAACAAATTGGTGCTGCTGCCCTACATTGAACCATAGATAATTGAAGTTATTTGTGGGCTTAAAATAGCAATAAAGCTAAACTAAAAAACTC
>JBBMKA010000009.1:11132573-11143647 GCA_037833695.1 Sechiopsis laciniata | reverse complement strand
ATTTACATGCCCGGACGTCGAGTACTATTTTCATGCATTTAGAGTTAAGGACTCAGGTCCAAACCTTGATTTGGGTCGGGTCGTTACATATATTAATGAAATTGTTTTTATTAAAAAAAAAAAACAGTATTCATTCATCATCCTCATTATGTCAGTTAGGGGATGTTTGTTTGCCATATTTAAGGAGGATTTAGAAGGAGGGGGTCTCGAAAACCTACATTCAAACGAGTTTTTACTAACTCTTCTTCTTTTTTACTTTTAAAAATAACTCCTCATTTCTAACCATTCATTTATAACTACTCAATCATTTCTAACCACTCATTTCTAATCAATCAAAATAATTCATTTTTAATCATTCCTTTCTTAACTACTCATTTTAAATCTACATTAAAAAAAGGTTTTGAGTCTTACTCCTCTACACAAAAATCACATCCAAACGAGTTTTTGGCCACAACTCTCAATTTTTAACTACTCAAAATAACTCTTCAAGCTAAATCTTCCTTAAATATGGTAAACAAACACCCCTTAGACTCATCGACTTTCAAAATGCATGCTTTAGCTTATAAGGAACTTACCCAATAAAAAAATAGTTAACATCAGAACAAGTGTAAATTGAACTGAGCAACCACGCTGTAGATTCCTTGAACTCTGGAATTGTCTGTTAACAAAAAATCTAGCAAAAAGCTAGCATAACCAAAATATGAAATATGCATTAGAGATCTGCCAATCGCGTGTCGCATTCAAATAAAACACATGGGTGTTATTCCTGATATTGAAACGAAAGTAGTGTTCGCTTTTCATGCTTATAAAAGTTTCATTATTTAGCATTACTGCCATGGTTTTAGAAGTCTAATATTACATTTTTAAAAGCATACATACCTGATTGTATACATTACCAGCAACCTTCACTGGAAGAAACTCCCGTCCAGTTTGCCTCCAGAGGATTGTTCTAGATCCTTTATCTTTAGGTGTGGCCTCAACAGTTGGCATCGGGTCTATCCGTTCGTCCTCATCGGGAATAACAATTGTCACAGCATCGAAGTTTGGCAAACTCCACGCTCTCCTAACATTGGTTGTCCTTTCTGTCTGGCATACAATTTCGTTTTGAATTTCTTCGAATTTATCACCAATATCTAGGCTGCTCTGGTTACTGCTTGCTTCCCGTCTTTTACAATAAATCTCACGGGTAGATTCTACGAAAGAAGGTACGGGTTGGGGTTCCAAATTTTCATTTTTTGGACCTGGTATAGTAGGTGTTGTCCCAGAAAGAAATGCAGCTAAATCATCACATTCTTCCTGATTAAGGTTTACCCATTTAAGGGGTTGCTTGCCTTCCTCAACAAAGTATTCACGTAATGATGCCTCGACGTAGAATATCTGGTTTTCGATGGCATCAATAAATTGTCTATGTCTTTCCAGCTTTGTAACATCCCCATGTTGTCTATAGCTCAACCGGACAGCCTTCTCAAGCTCTTCCAACTAAAGTTGCAACCAGAGTTCACATGTATAAGTATTGATGAAAAATAGTTTAAAGACTAAGGAATTGGAAGCAGAAAACTAGAGTTCGGATCGCTTAATTGGAGTGTCATACAGAAGTCATAAAATTATGAAATAAAATGCTGAATATAAGAGCAGAGAAGCCTAAGAAACACAAATGTGTGCAATAGTTGTCAACAACCATCATGGAGTGGCCTAGTGGTCAACAGAGGTTTGGAGAACTAAAAGGTGATGAGTTCAAAATCTATGGTGACCACCAGTCTAGGAATTAATTTCCTACACAACACATCTAAATATTGTAGGTCAGACGGTATGTTCCGTGACATTAATCGGCACGCAAGCTGGCTTGGACAATCACAAATATCAACAAAAAAAGTTTGGAAATAAAAGTGAACGTACAGAATATTAATCACCTGCCATTTGGTTGTTCCCAAAGCAATTCGTAACTCCCTGGTGATTTCATCCAAATCACCTACAAGTAACCTTGCTTTTCTCTCTCTTAACCATGTCCTGTATGTGGATTCCAATCTGACATTTAAATAGAAGAAACGTGAGACAAAACAAACCAATCAGATTTCGATCCGAGTATTTAACATTATTACAATATAATTTTATCTAAGAAGTGATATCCAAAGAAAGCAACGACCAGTATTCAACTCTAGAGTTAAAGGGGAAGTGACAAAATAAAATCTAAAAGCACAGATAGAGATAAAGTTATTGTTTTAGACGGAGTAGGCGAGAGACTTTCATACATAAGTAAGGAACTTCGATTGAGACAAATGATATAATACAAAGAGGCCCAAAAAGGCCCATCCAAGTGGATATTACATAAAACTTTATTATAAATTTTTCTGACAATTGAACTTTACAACATTTGACTGTCAAGAAATTTTCTTAGGTAAGCAGTGGTCATGGATTGAGCCTCTTAATCTCTTAGATCTTCAAGATCCTCTTTGACCAGTAGGCCAACTCATAATAGTTAACTTTATAATCAAAATAAAGGATAAATATGAAACAACTATGAATTAAGAGCAGAAGCGTTGAAGTATAACAAATCCCAAAAACATTATCCCACACCTTATCCCACATCAATCCCTACAAATGTGGTTCCATCCCTATCCAATAAAACAAACCACATATCGCCACAGAAATCGGGCTCCATAAGTACATGGTCTTTCCCTAAAACAAGAGGACCAGGACCATGAAAAGATTCCATAATCATTTTGAGAATTTCGATCTCTAAACAACATACAAACTCAAACTCTACCATAAAATCTCTCAATGAGAGTGGACAAACAACAAAACATTGATCAAATTTTCCGCCCTGCCTCTGTAAAATGCACCAATTCTGGCCTAAAACAAACTTCAATGGTATAACATAACCCTTTAAAACTACTAGCCAATCCAAAAAACGGGCTATGGCCTATGAGTTCTTGCACATAATTTCACTTGTTATATCAAATACAACAGTACCAAAATTAAAACACACTAGGAACCAGCCTGAACTGGTCTGCAAAGAAAGTTATGGTGGAGGGATCGGGTGGTTTAAAAGCCAATACCATTAATAAATTCTTCACATCTTAAGGTAAAAACCAATATCCAGAATGAAATTATTATACATATTACATACCCACATGATATCAAAGCTAACAAATGGAGAATTTCACTAACTCAAAAGCAAATTTAAAGCAAAAGAAACTCACATGTCAGCGGACTGTTGCACCTCCTCGGCGGCGGAAAAGAAAAAATCCTTCTGCCACAAATCAAAACTCCGTGCAACCAACATCTCAACAAAAAGAACGACAAATCGGCAATTGAAAATTGCAATCTATGAACAAATCGACAAATCGTAAACTTCAATCCCTTTTTCCCTCTTCTCTGGTAATAAAAATTAACAGAGAATTGAGAAAGAGAGAGGATTGCGTTTTCCTTTCCTTTTTGCAGAAGTTGGAAGATTCAATGTATGATTTTCCCAATTGGTCAAAGATTTTTCAGAACTTTCTGGTAACCGTTTGATTTTCTCGGTGCGTTAATGGCTGCCCTAATAATCCATTTCTGTAAAAGGAAACATCAAACGTGGCGCCGGTTGGTGGACGGAAACACGACAAGAAAGACTGACCTGCCCAATTCAAAGTAACCTGAAATTAAATTAAAACTAATTATTATTATCAGGTTAATAAAATAATATTTGGATGTTTTTTTTATTGTTTGACTGCTGACTAATTATGTGTCATGGTTTGGTACTTAGTCAAATAAGTTGGCAAGAAAATTACTCGACATCTAATTCCAATTTAACCTATAATATTTTAAAATTAAATATTTTTATTTATAACATTATTTTAAATTTTTAATAATGTTTAGTTTTAGCTATGATGTATTTTTCTAAATACTTTTTATATTTTTTTTTAAAATTAGTTTAATCATCATTTTAATCTACATTAATTTACTTAACTAAAGATTTTATTATTTTAAAAATTAAAAGTGAGCATTATTGAAATGTCAAGAGTAAAAATATTTAATTTTGAAGTATATGCATCAAATTAAAACAAAATGAAATATGTTTTTCTAAGTTTTTTTAATTATAAACCAAAAAAAAAAAAAATCTTCGAGAAACTTATTATTATTTCTAAAAATTAAACAGGATTCAAATGGTTTTTTAACGTAAATCTATTAGTAAAAAGATTAGCTGGAACCAAGTTTCAATTTAAAAAAGTAATTAATTATTATTATTTATTTATTTTTGAGGAACTAATTGATTATTCTAACTCAACCTAAGTAATTATTTATTTTATTTTCACCTCAAACTGGTCGAAAGAAAAACTTTGGATTGAATAGAAAAAAAAAAAAAGAGGAGATGCTATTGTGGCCTATTTTAGTATAATATATTTACTTTTATTTTGAGATAATTTTGAATATATACAAAGGTCGGTTCGAACCGTTGGGGCTGGAATATGAGAGTTATTATTATTATTTTTTTTTTAGTACATGTTGGAGGAAGGAGAATTATAAATACCGATTTCAAGGATCGAAACCATGAAGTGAAAATAGATTAATACCAAACTAGATAACTAATCGTGCCACCGAACCTGTGATCGAATTGCAGAGTTATAATTCAGTTTACAAAATGTATTTTTTTTAGATCAAGTTTAAAAAATGTGTTTTTTTAGATTAAGTTTACAAAATGTGTTTGGATAAGAAATTTGATTAGCAATATTTTTAAGGGGAGGAAGTCACTCCAAAAAACTTTCATAAAGAATTTAGTTACAATATTACTTTTACTTTTACTTTAACTTCTCATAATTCATCAATTTAAATCAACGTTTTTATTGACGACTAATTATAATTTTTCTTTTAAAATGAATTTCTTTTTAGAATCAAAATAAATGATTAGGGCATAACCACACCTATCCAAATATGATTTTATTTTATAAAACTTTTAAAACTTCTCAAAATCTCAGCCATTACTCTTATTTTTTAAAATTGTGTGGATACTTTTTCAAGTCTATAAACCATTTATTTTTAAAATTAACTTATATATTACTATATAGTATCAAGTGCTTCTACCAGCCCAAGCTCAAATTGTAGGAATCAAGTTCTCCAAATTGAGAGTTGGGCCTGGTTGGGCTTAATTAAAACAATGGTAATTAATCAAGAATTTTGATATTCTAGCTGTAATATTAAAAAAAAAAAAAAAAAAAAAAAAGTGAACTTGGAGAATGTCTACTATTGGAAAACTTATTTAATAAATGTCTACCATTCTAAAGAGTTTAAATAAATGTCTAATCTCAATTTAATAAAATTATTGAATAATTATTTGTATTAAAATGGACAATTGTACCCTTTTAATTAATAGTGTATTTTATAAATAATTTTATTTGATTTTAGATTCTACCTAACAAACTACAAACAAGATCTACAATACCTAATTTATCTTTACTTTTAATGCTTTTTAAAAAATACGTTGATTTCCTTTTCAAGAAAATAATACGTTTAAAATTATTATAAAAATTTAAAAAGGTTATTGTTTGGAAGCTAGAACACTAGCATGAATGAACATATACTTACATCCCTCTATATATAGTGAAATAAATGAGGGTTATATGTGTTGGGTTGAAACTAAAAAAAGATTGAAAGTAATATTTAGAGATACCTGACATATACAACTATAATAATTAACAATGAGGTTGAAAAAATGTGTATGTCCTTTGAATGTCCATTTGACTAACGTGAAGTTTAAATGTTCTTTCTAACTTCCTCATTTTTTCTCTTCTTCCTCTAGTGCTCACAATAACCTTGCATACTATTCATCAACAAAGTCCTCCAGATTCTTCCATCACCGTCGCTTACATTCCCATACATACCCATCAATTCAAAGGGATTGGATGTTTGTCTTGAAAAATAATGCAACGTAATGATTAAGAAAAGGTATATCTTACATGCGACGACTCCATAATTAATTTAGTGGTGAAGAACATGTCCGACTCTTGGCATCTGTGTGTACTGGTACCACCTCCATGATAACATGGGCGAAAGACGGAGATATATAACAACTGTTGTATCCTTAAAAAGTAAAGTATACATGTCTGACTCTTGGCATCTGTGTGTACTGGTACCACCTCCATGATAACATAGGCGAAAGACAGAGATATACAACAACTTTTGTATCCTTAAAAAGTAAAGTATACGTGTCTAACTCTTGACATCTGTATGTACTGGTACCACCTCCATGATAACACTAGCAGAAGACAGAGATAGGAACGAGATATACAACAACTGTTGTATCCTTAAAAAATAAAGTATACGTGTCTGACTCTTGTCATCCGTTTGTACTGGTACGACCTCCATAATCGAATAGTAGAAGGAATTGTTTTCGATTTTGTAAAACTTAAAAGATACATTATTCCATTATGGGAGTTAGAAACTGTTTGTTGTGGTCCTTGATGACTATGGATTCTTATTGAGTTAGTTTCTTGAATTCTGTTGGAGCTTGTTCAGCCGATAATGGAGAAAGAAAGGGGTAAATTAGAAGGACAAAGAAAAATTTTATTTTTTGGAAGCTAGTACAATCAATCTTGGTAGGGCGTTGTCATCCAGTCTCTATAGGTTGAACTTGAAACCTTCAAAGTCAAAGTAATCATATGAATGCAGAATCCCAAACATGTGGTTCAAGAAATTGCCTCAAACTTCACAAGAAGCCTTGTAAAAATAACATGACAACTAAAATTTGGATAGAACCCTCTAAGCATGACTCTTGGCTGGAACTTTAAATTCTTCAATTCATGAATGAATCCAAATTGGTACTCACTGTCTCCATTTACTTTACACTCAATTGTTCACTTGTTTATTTTAGTTAACTTTTTGGTTGTTTGAATGTGAACAGAGGAAAACCAGAGGCAGAAGGTAGAAGTTTGAAGAAGAAAGTGATTAATGGTAATATATAAACAAATATTTACTTTTAAAATTGAAAAATAAAATAAAATATCTCCTAGGATTTGGTTGAATTGCCGAGATTTGAATGAAATTTGTTGGCAAGAGAATTTTGCTCCTTAATTTGTGGGTTAGATATTATTTTTTAAAAATAATTTCGTAATTATAGATCATTTTTAAATAAATAACATAGGGTATTTATGGCATGAAAATTTTCTCTCTTTTTCTCAATTTTCCAAATAGACATATATTTAAAGTTTTTTAAGGTGTAGACATCCTATCATTTATTTTAGAAAAAGTAGTCATTTGTTACTAATTCCAAAAAAAAAACTACAAACATCTTTTTGAGATAACTACAAACATCTTTTAAAAAGGAAATAAATTTTTTAAGAAGTATATACCTCTAAGAATTATGCTTCATTAATACATTTAACTGAATGCTAACATGAAATAATATTTTAAATAACACTTATCTCATAACTTTGAATTGTACCGTAAGGTGTAATAAAAAAAATTTGTGCAGTATGATATTAAGATATAATAATGAAGATCATTTTGAGTTGAAAAGTGATAATTTATGCATGCACTATATTTGTTTCCTTTTTTTGGGAAAAAAATATATGAAAATTTTGGAATATACTTTTACCAAATTGTGTCCAATAATTCACTTTTCAAAGCTTATACATAAACAAACTTCCCACTTGGATTTCCCTTGTCTATGTCCAAATTATGCTTCTCATTTCTCTAAGATAAGGATTATTTATTTTAACTTTTATTTAAAAGTTTATATTCTATAAATGGGCACTGTGCAGTGCAGTCAATTTTGGCTATAATTAAAATAATTTAAACAGAAACTGTCCAAATTCATACCTATATTTTCCTTTATCCGAATGCCACTTTGCAACTAGCACTAACCATTATCCACTTTATTGATTTTAATTATTTGGGTTTTAAGTTTGACTTATACTTTAAAGTTTTCAACTTTTATTAATTTAAAATTTTTGCCTTTCAATTTATTGGTTTTCGCCTAACAAAACCTTCTTTTTAAGGGGGAAAAAACATGTCATAAACATTCATAGTTAGAGTTAGTCTTAGTCTCAATAATAGTATTAATTCAAATTTTAAAATAAGATGGAAGGGTTGAAGTTGATAGTAGTTACATTGGTTAAGTCATGATGGTGTAACATGAAGCTCATTGGAGGGAATTTATATATGAGCGGATTGTTAGGATACAAATAAATTTGTCTCAAGTTTGTTAGATAAGAGAAAATTGTCGATATGTAAATGATGACGATCATCTCTATTGGTATAATGTATTTTGGAGAAACGAAAAACAAAATAATCAAAACTCATGCCTAAAGTAAACAATATCATCAATGTGAAGATCTACCAAGAATTATCATTCTTATCAGTTGTTTTACAGGTAGATAAAAAAAGTTGGGAGTTTTAAAGCATAGTCATGACAAATTTGTAGTAAAGTGTTTTATTAGACTGAAGAAGTACTCTTAGGAAAAGAAGAGTTTGGTTTGGATAAGTAGCTATGGCCGAAATTCGTAGTCTCAAATTAGCGGTGTACTCTCAAAAGAAGAAGAGTTAAGTCTGGATATTAGTTAGACGGATTAACTACTCGAGAAAGACTCGGTCTTTATTAAATAGGGGCATTGAATCATCGAGTACCAAATATTCAAAAAGACCAACTAAAAGTTAGACTTAGTGGTACTTTATTTGAACAGAGAATTATTGAATATAAAAAACAAAATTGTTTCATATTAACTAGATAATGAAAAGATTATAAGTTATATAAGTGATGACAACCATTTCTATTAATATGATATTGTTTAGGTGAACAAAAAATAAAATCATAAGAATTTATATTAAAATTGGACAATAACATACAAATGTGAAGATGTGTCAAAACAAATCTATGATTTGCTTGATCGTCAAGTACAGACCTTAAAAACCATAGGTAACGTTTGTCAATCATACCCTAAAAAAGTAGAAACTACCATCTTTTTAGGTGCATAATATTCTAATCAACTCGACTTTGATACTAAATTTAGACTTGGTACCATTAACTTAAGTTTTACACTAGTGTAATAGGACTTGAAAATTTGCAAGTCAACGCCTAAGCTGACTAGGAAGCCACCTTGGATCCAATGTGATCAATCTATGCAAAAAGTCAAAATAATAAACTTAATAGAAATGGTAATAGATATACTATTTTAACAAAATAATTACAAATGTAATCAAACTTTAAAATATTTACATTCATAATCATAAAGACGTTTCAATATCGTATTATTAATATTCATTAATACATTGTTATTAATACATATGACTATGCTTGTTAATTTTGTTTAAAATTGACTAATTTAGTAAATTTTTTAAAATTTAAATATCAAATGTAATAAAGCTATACGGTTTAAAATCTAGATAAGGCTTAAATGGAAAAAGACACTCACATACCATAAAAGCTAAATCTTCGGTATATCTAAGTATCCAATATAGATATCATAAACAGTGAACATCGCATTCGAACACACTCGAACATAAACTTTATTCCAAAAGAATTGATTACTTCATTGAAATGTTGAACCAAAGTACGGAACAAAACAGCATGATATCAAAATTGGAAGGGCCAATTTAATTATTTGACCATTCAAATCGAATAAGAATCAGAATGAACAAAATCTATGGTGCAAACTTGAAGTTAAAAATGGACAAGGAAAAGAAGGGACAGTTTTGATGGTGATGTTATTAAGGGTGTGGGTTTGTGTGAACCGCAGGTGGGGTTATCAAGAGAAAATGGGTTGAATTGATAATAGGGCACCATAATTCAACCAAGAAGAAAAAAATGGGCCTTAAAAGTGGGTCTCTTCATGGAATTTCACTACAAGTTTAGTGGTTTATAAAGTGTTTGTTTTAATGTCTGAATGAAAAAAAAATAATTAAGGCTTTTCAAACAAAAGTAACGTGGCTTATGGAAAATCACATTAATTTCTTTTTGGATAAAGTTGGCTACACAATGTGTAAAAATTGAAAATTTTCTTTCTTCGTACGGATATTTTCCCTTTATTTTTTAGGTGAAAAATAGACAGCCTCCTTTTGTTCTAAAATTGGAATAATAAATTTCAAAACTTTCTTTCTAACTGTTGCATTTTTTTTTCTATTCTTGACCGACAAATGCACATAAATTATTGTCATGGAATATTTTACTCTTGGGAGTCAAAAGAAATTATAAAAAATTATTTTATAAGTAGGTGGTTACCATTAATTAAATTTTTTATTTTTTATTTTTTAAGACTCTCTTGATTATAGGTCACTTCATCATGGTTAATGTTTTTTTTTTTTTTTGAAACACATCATGGTTAGTGTTACAATTACATTTTTAACAAAGTTTAGAAAGCTGGCTGATTGAATCAATAAGTTAACTATTGCAATGAGTCTTTTGTAATTAGTAATTATAGCAATTAACTCATATTAATCTGATAATAATAGAAATTTATGACTGTACTTATGAAAGTTTGAAAGAGCTCATTTTAATACTTAATAAAATTAAAATTACTATAATGAACAAAGTTAAGTGAACTAGTTGATTAAAAAAAAAAACAAAAAGATGTGATTGCAATAAACTCTATAATTTAAAAGTATTTTGTGGTTTTAAAAATAGTTTTTTATGCAATATTTATACTTTATAGATGTCACTTAGACAAGTGGTTGAGCATAGATGAATGCTTTTCATATTCGTAGCCTCCACCCCTTTCCTTGACATTTTTCTAATTTATTTTTTCTTCGGTTTAATCATAATGTTTTTTGTCTTTTGCTAACCCACCAGATTCCATGATATCTTTCTCTATCCAAAATCTGTTTCCTTTCCATTTTTTCGATTAATTTGCCTTTTTTTTCCTTCATAATACTAACACTAATATCTATTAAATGAAATAAAAATACCTTCACAAAATATACAATACAAGTAGATTAATAAAAACAATGTATTAATAAAAAGAAAATACTTCACATATAAAGTTTGGTCAATCAACATGAGTGTCCAATTAATCTAATTTATAATAGTCACTTGCTTAGAAATTAATTTATGATAAAAATGTTTACATAAAAAATAATCTATTGTAGACTGAACCTTAATATATAT
>JBBMKA010000009.1:11105731-11126379 GCA_037833695.1 Sechiopsis laciniata | reverse complement strand
AAACCCTAGAAACAACTCCTCTACACTTTTTGACCTATACTGACTTAGGCATCGGAGGCTCCGTGGCTCACACCACATCGGTGTCCAGTTGATTATTGTTTGTTTTGCAGGTATTCGTCCCAACAAAATACAAATTCACAGTTAATCTCGAAGACCAAATTTTGGCATCAACAGACTTAAATCATATGTAATATTTATGCAAATATAGAGTTCAAGAAAAATGAAAAAAAAAAAAAAAAGTACATGAAACAAGAGTGGGTATTATTTGTAATATTTGTCTTTGGTAGAAAGGTTAAATGAATATGGTTTCAATCTGACAGTATCAACTATCAATTTTTTTGTCTTCAGATGAGGCTTTTATGGATTTTATTTTTAATTTTTAAAGAGGCTTTTATGGAGTTTTGTTTTTTTATGGATGGTTTTCAATCCTTAATATTTTTAAGGAGTTTCTTTTGTTATCAGCATCTTGACATTATCTCGGTTAAGAATGACTATTTTCTTCTCTTTTTTTAAGAGGTGTTCTGAGTTATTTTATACACATTTAAATTATTTTTATGGGACCGTCTAATAATATTTGAATTTGAAGAGAATTAGTTATAATTGTCAATTTTAACTAAACTTATTTCAACTTTAGCAACTTAAAAAAAAATGTAAATATGATCAATTTTTCCAACTTATTATTTTATATCCAATAAACGCAATCGACACCTCTCCATCAACTTCATCTTTCATACTGTAATGTAGCAAAAATAGTATAAAGAAGGCAACACTTGAATAATGAAGGAATAGAATCGAAAACGCTCAAGTACGAGATAACCGCAACGTCTACAATGTGATTGAGAAATCAGTAGAGCTTCCAACTCCCCCGATGCCACTTGAAGTTCCTTGAGATGAACGACGATGAAAAATTTATTGTCGTCGTTGATGAAACCTTTGTTGCCGGTGTGCAACCTTCTATCTTTGTTGATTGTGCTCTTCATTGCACCTTCGTCGTTGAAGTATCTTGTTCAGTTCAAACAATCAAAAGTTAACGCATAAATATATTAGTGTGCTCATTCAAGATATCTAATTCACTGTAAAAAAAAAAAAAAAAAAAGTTCAGATTTTTATATGTAAAATTTATTCTTCATTTTTAAGTATAAAGGTATGAAAATTCGTGCAAAAATTAATGCCCTTCAATAATAATTGACATGTATTTTTAAATGCTCGAATCTTTTAATATTTTGAATTAAAAATAAAGAAAAAAGAAAAATCCTTCTCACATTTTCATTATGTTAACCAAGAAAATCCTGTCTCTAAATTTATTACAAACTTTAAAAAAAAAAAATTCATTTACGTATTAAAATTTTAATATATATATATATATATATATATATTGTCCATAATTTATCTCACCAAAATTAGAGGATATGAAATTTAGATCAAAATACTGTAAAAACAAATTTGAATCAAAATTAAACATAATCTAAATTCAAATAGTTAAACATAAAAATCATTCAAAATTCAATGATTAGGCTCAAATGCTAATAAGGCCCAAACCTCATAAAACTCATATGCCCTTGTGAGTTATTGAAGTTTCTTTCAATTGAAGGGGTTAAGTCTAAATTCTAGAAGAAATTCAAAAATAGAACTCTTAAAAGTCAAACACACATTTTAAGGGTCAGCAAGTGCATAATAGTTCAACTACATCTTCATATATTAGTTACTATAATAGTTCAAATCTCGAATCATGTGTTATACTGAAAAAAACACACATATTTTAAGGCCAAAAGTATTTCAATCTCCAATCATATGTTCTTCAAATTAAACATCTAAAAAAAATGGGCAAGCCCAAGACCAATCAAATTACATTAGTGTAGTAGGCAAACTAAAGTTTCTATTGGATATAGGTTTTATTTTTATTTTTAATTTAATTTAATTTAATTTAATTTAATTTTTATTTTTTAGGTTTTAAATTCTTCAACTATATACCAATCCGATGGCAAGGAAAGGTTAAAATAAAAATGTAAAATAAAGTCCTCCCTTCAACATGTTTTTCCTTAGGGGTAATTTGGTGCACATACCAAATTATAGTTTCCATATGTTTATTTTTACAACTTTTAAAATACATTTCATATAAAATATTTCAACTTTTGTTATCTTCAAACATTAAGTAGGTGATCACCATGGATTGAACACAATCACCTTAAATATTTCAAGATCTTTTTTTGATGCTAGACAATTTCATGATGATCAGTATTTGGTATCTAAGTTGGTCACAAACTTTTAAAAATTTTGCTATATTTTAATATTTTTTGTCTAGAACTTTCAAATTCATATACTTTTTTTTTCATTTTTTAATTATTCATAAAAAATCCCTTTTTATACCATAGTAATTTCTCTGTAATAATTTAATTGCTTTATACCACTATTTCCACTTTTTAGGAACTGTTTAAAACAAAAAATGACTTACAACAAATAAACAACTTAAAGAGAAAAATTTTGCCCCCTCAGAAAGGATGAGGCACTATCATGGCCACAAGTTTTTATTTTTATAAACAAAATACTATTAAAAAATAAAATAAAATAACTATGTGACATATATGGTGCGAGACAATTCTTGAATATAGAGTATTTTTTCTTTCATGATATTGCAAGTTTTTTTTTTTCATAATTTAATGATAATAAACCATCAAATTGGTATCATGTATCATCTATACTAAGGTCCCGTTTGATTTTTTTATTATTTTATTATTTTTTATTTTTGAAATTTAAACCTAAAATAATTATTCTATCATATGTTTTTTTTACTTGGATATCTACCTCTTATATATATTTGTAGAAATTAAACCAAAATTTAAAAACAAAAAAAAAGTAGCATCCAAAAGTTAGTTTTTGTTTTTATAAATTGGTTAGCATTCACCTACTTTCTTAAGAATTGTAAAAAAAGTATAATATTGTAGGAAATTTGAGTAAGAATGGACTTAAATTTCAAAAACCAAAAATAAAAAAGCAAATGATTATCAAACGGACCTAAAATGTTCTAGATTGAGTCTCTAAACTTCTAAATATTTTTTAATAAAAAAAAAACCATCAAATTTCGTAATATTTATAAATTGGTTTATCTCGTTCTTAGTTTGAGATTTACATTATTATAGCCCTTTAGACGTTTCTTCTTCTTACTAAAATGAGTTACCTTCTTCTATAGAAAATATCAAATTTCGATATATTTATAAATTAAGCTTTTTAAATTAAAAAAAAAAAAAAACACTAATAACCGAGCCTATTAGGTCCATATTGAAAAAAATTATTAATCCTTTAACTTCATACTATTTAATATGATAACAAAGATCAATAACCTTAAGCCTAATTAATTTAAAATTAAATTTCATACTATCTAATATAATATCAAAATTCATTAAGCTAAAATGGATATTGAATCTAATAAAAATAAAATTAAAATTCGATACAAAAATAATAAATTCAAAATGACATCATCTAAAGGACATGTCAAGAAATGAAATTGAATTTCGATACAAAATAATAAATTAAAAAATGACATCATTTTAAAGGACATGTTAAGACACTACATTGAAAAGATGAGTGTCAAGCCACCATAACCATAAGTCACCCAATTTCTCTATATAATTTGAAAAGAATAGTAAAAAATTAAGTGAAAAAAAACCTTTAATTTAAAAACAAAAACCCAAATAGACTGTCCTCAAGTTTTTTATTTTCAGCTCATATGTTATTATTGACCAAAATGATTCAATTATTATGATCAAAACAGTGTATACATCCTCAATTAAAGCTATTTTGATCCATCCATAAAGAAAATAATCTTATTTGTATAATTAGAAAAGAATAGCCAAACATTAAAACCAAGATCATCAGATTGAGATTCACCTATGGAATCTGATACAGCTTCGAGTCCTTCAAATTCGCAGTGACATTAAAATACGTCAATGTACGAATCCATTTCTCCTGATTCTTCAACAAATGAACAGCAATAGTCTCCGGCCAAAGCTCATGAGTACATTTCGTCGGCGGCTCCGGAAAATTATACATCGACCACTTCGCATTGAACCGATTCTTCCCCCGGTTACCGGATCTAATCCACTCCCCAAACACTCTATCCTCCGGACCTTCAAGATTGTTCTTCGGGATCTCGGATTCGGAGATCCACTGAACTAAATCCCAAGAAATCAAGTAAGCCATTCCAGACATGTATTTCTCGAACGGATCCATACTCGAACAAGGAATCACATATCCGTAGTATAGATCCGTTCTCGGTAATGGCCGAAGCGATTCCACGAGGCTGTTAAGCCTGATGTAAATGTCGTCGTCCGCTTTCATCACGTAGTCGTATGGTGGATAAGATCTGCCACCTCCGCTGTCGTTGCCGTCGCTGTCGTTGAAGATCTCTGGTAGACTGGAGAAGTAGGTGTAGGTTTTGCCTTTGTTCATGTTCTCCTTGCAATTGAGGATTATGATATCTCCATACCGCATAATCTCTAGCGCGACCAGAATCTTCTGATCCTCTTTCGTCAAATTGCAGAAGACGAATTTGATGTCGATTTTCGCGTTGGAATAGGATTGAGTGCCGTAAACTAGGCGGAGAAAGTGGCGGCGATTGTACTGATCGGGAAGAGTTAGAATGCCGATGAGGATTCGGATATCGGAGGAGGAATTCACCGGGAGGAGATTGTCGCCGATCACCACCGTGTCGACTGTGGTGCATCGGCCGAACTTTAAGAGGGCGTCGAAACGAGCTTCGTTGATGGAGGCTAAAATGCAGAGGAAAAAGATGAAGAAGATTGAAGACAAGACGAAACGACGTCGGTTAGACCTGGAAGGCTTTGTTACTTCCATTTCAATGAGATTAGAACAATGGAGCATTGGAATCAAGCAATGAAATAAGCAGAAAAAAAAAAAAAAAAGAGGTATCCAGAAAGTATCTTATATTATACGCATTCTGTTGTCAATTTCGTGCGTATTGGACTAACTTTTTTGACAGCTTAATATATAAGAAAAGGAAGCCATAATACCTTGGGTTGAAATTCAATTTGAATAATACCAATCTGTTAGGTATGATACCATTTAACTGGTTGAATAGAAAATTTATATGGTTGTTCCAAGAGACTATCCATTCAACAAATGTCTGTGTTAGGATTATTTAATATATGAGTTTTATTGTTTCACAAAACCTATATTTTTTAAAATATGTAATTCTTTTTTTTTTGTATTGAGCTTTGAAAGCAATTTAAGTGATGTCTTGATATCATTTAAATTGTGAAGTTCACCTATATGGTTTAATGAGAGTAACATCTTGTTATTTTTTAATTTAAAAAAATTGATAAAGTGTAGATGTCAATAAGTTACACAGGTGGACTTTGCAATTTGAGTGATATCAAAGTATCTCCTAAATTGTTCTCATGAGCTTTTATATATTTATGTTCTGTCTATTAGGGTTGCATAAAAAAAATGCTCTATATAAATTCTCCTCATGTCTTTATCTTGTTTGTCTATTTATATTCTCTATAATTTCCTAAATAAAATAACTTCTATACTTTGTCCATTTCAAGTAACTAACACAACAATGCTTATGATTTATGTAAATTTATATGTTTTTAACTCATTTTATTTTAATTCTTATGAAATTAGAAACAACCATCGAAAAAAGTAATTAAAAAAAGATATGAAACACAACGATTTACGTGGTTCATTAACGATATATTTACTGCGTTCATCACTAAAAGTGATAATTATTTTATCAGGAGATAAAAATATAAAACATTTTTGGTCAAAATTGAGACTAAGATTTTAAGTGATCCCCCACTTGTTGATTGGGCCGAGACTCTCGACCATTAATCGTGAAGTAACATAATTTGTTGAAATGCATATATGAACAAAAACTTATGTTCTAGGGTGGCCAAATGGCTATTAAAAAAAGTTAAAATGGTTATTTGGTACTTTTTTAAAGGCATTATTTATGGGCAGAAACTTCGCGGAAGCTAAATGAAGCAAAGGGTGTATGAGAAAGCGTGAGAAGAAGAAAAGGAGAAATTAGTGGAAAAGTGATGCAAAAATGGTAATGGTATTATTGGACAGTGGGATTCATTTACATGCTCAAAGTGCTTGGGTCAAATAAAGGTTACATAATTTTTAGGCACTTTCCACTTTGCATTAATAAACAATTAATTCACCCGTTTGTTTATGAACTAAGCAAAACCGCTGACTCTCTCTCTATATGTATTAGTTTGATTTTGCAACCATTTTTAATGCAAAAATGTTTAGTATTACGATGATTCTTGGAAATAGTTCCTGTGTTTGTATCGATAATGTAATAGGTGAATTATACATCATGTATTAGTTCATAGATGGATTAATGTTTAACTTGGGTTAATTAAGAGTTAGTTTTATTAATCATGAGAGATGTGTTTAGGAGCTCATTTGGGGATTTTATATTTTTCGAGAGTGAGAGTTAGAAACCCTAGCCACCTTGAGAGCCCTTATACAATCTTAGCAATGACATTTTGATGGTGAATCGATCAAGTTCAATCGATTCATAACAGTGGAGTAGGGGCATTCCATAACCACTTAAATTCGGTGTGTTTTGTTCTCTCTTCCCCATTATCCTTCTTTACTTTTGTTTATGATTCATCTCTATTTGATTTGATTTTAGTTTAGATCTATCATTTACCTCTGATTTAGAGTATAAGTTTAGCAATTGTGTAACAAGCAATTTATTTATTTATTTTTTAAAACATGGTAATTAAATTATGTACACACTTCGTTAGGAATTACATTTATAATTCCTAAGACATTTATATTTAAAAATTTCTCTTCTTCCTTCTCAAAAAACTTTCCTATACATTGATTTCAAAAAAAAAAAGAAAAAAAAAACTTTTCAATACATAAATGTTTAAAAAAATTCTATATTTTCATATGTAGTATATTTGGTATGATACAAAAATTTTGTTTATAAAATAAATTGACGTGGAATCAAATGTAAACCGAAGTAAAAATTGAAAAAAATTTCATACACAGACAAGTTTTTCTCTTTTATTCATTTAAAAGTTGAAAACCCTCTCAATTTAATACTTATGAAATAGACGATTCAAAATTACCTTACTAATTGGATGTAGGCATGTGAACTTGAGCTTCATAAACAAGTCTGATCGATGGATTTGGCACTTATAGACCCTTGACTGATGGTATGTGTCTGGTTTTTTTTTTTTTTTTTGAATAAAATTTTAAATACCTCAATTTTTTTTCTTAATTAGGTAAATATCTAAAGTCTTGAATTATATAAAAAAAAAAAAAAACTAAACTAAACTAAACTAAAAAAAAAAAAAAAAAAAATGTAATATTTTAAAATTTAGAAACCAAATTAAAACTAAATTTAAAAGTCAAAGTATAAATGTAACATTTTAAAATTTAAATGAATAAATGAAACTATACTAAAAAGTTATGATCAATGTTTTTATTTAAAAAGTGAATAATACTAAAAACAAAACTAACTCAATTCACACCCGCCACCACGGTCTGAATTTAATTTGTAGTACAGTAGCTTAAATTAGAAAGAAAGAAAAAAGTTGAATCAAAGAAGAAAGATAAACAATGTCAACCAAACCGGGCCCGAATGAACCGAACTAAAAGTAAGTTTAGATTCCTTCGAACCGACAATAACCAGTTCGGTCCATGGTTCTTCCCAAAAATCGAGTCGAACCGAATCGCAAATAGTATGGCAAATCAGAAACTGCCACATCAGGGCAAGCCATGGGTGCAACGTGGCACTCTAGTGGCGGCAATCGATACCGTCAGCATTCACCTGGACAAGCGCCAACCTGGCATCCTCTTCTCGCCCATCGCTTAATACATTACGATGTTGTTAAATCATTAATCGCTAGGGCTTTGAGGGCTTGGGGCTTGTCGGCGATTCCTGCTCCGAAACCTCTTGGGATTCATCATTCGCAGCAGGTAAGTCAATTTTTCTTACTGTTTTTCGATGCAATAGTGTTAGAATCCTCTACAGATTTAGCTGATTCTTTGTGATTTAGGTCTAGTTTTGTCTCTGTTTCTGCGGATTTATTTCGAATTTCTGCAATTTCTCTCTGTTTTTGCTTCTGATTCTTTGTGATTTAGGTTTTGTTTTGCCTCTATTTCTGAAATCGCTGTGTTTGGTTGAGAATCTCTAGGAAAAGTGAAAATTGTTTTGAAGAAGATTCGAATTCTTCTTTCTCTGTGCGATTTTGGAACTAGGAAGTGAGATTAGATTGATCTTGCTTGCTTTGTTTCATTGATTTTACTTTCCTGGAATCTGTAAGAGCAAATTTCATGCATCCATTACTGATTAGTAATCTGCATGAATTTCTTCTTCATTTTGGTTTTTCCCCTTATTTTTTTGGTGCTACCTTCATCAACTTCCGCACCACCAGTCCTCATCATCAAAACCTCCGCTACCTCAAATCTTTTGGTCTCAGTTTAGCGATATACGTGGTTCAATCATAAAAACGTGAGGTAATCCATGTGGCCTATGTGAAATGAAACGAATTTCAAAGGTTTCAGACGACATTTTATATAGTTAATGCTTTGAAATGCAGAGTTTAGAGCATTGATTGGAGTTTGCTCCGTAGATTTTTCATCTTGTAGAGATTGAAAGAAGCTATGGTCATATTGTTGTGATGGAGTAGTTATTGATTTTTATTTTTTAACTGTGAGTGTCATTTGCGCACACCTCGACTATTCAATCGCCTAACATTTACTATTTTTAGTTGTTAAGATAATTGGTAGGAAATTAATTTTTAGGTACGTTGTTATCATGCGTTCAACTAATTTCTTGTTAGCCTATATGAATTTTAAGGCCTTTCTCTAACCACTAGGCCAACCCATAATAGTTGAGAGAGGTGTTGATGCATTTCAAATATCATCATTTATGAGGAGCCGGTTTGGGAATATTCTTGTTACATTGTAAACTTGTAAATACCACTTTAGGGTAAATTTGAACAACTGTAGGAAAAGAAATATAAGAAAGAGTTGATCTACCAAGGTCCCAAATGTCACTTTCTGATGTGCGTTGCTTGAATTTAAAGATTTTCCCCCCACTTGTTTGTTGCACTTCATTGGGTTTGTATGTAAGGGATGATTCAAAAAGATGTTCTAGATCGGAGTATGCTTGGAGAGCTTCTCTCTGTTTTGTGTACAAAGTTTTTGACTTGTTGATGGATGGTGAAAAAGATGTGAGACCTGGATCTTTCTTTTATTCCTCAGCTTGTTTCTCCCTTATTTTGCTAATCTGGAACTGGAAGGTTAATACTTTATGCACGAAATTTCTATGATTGTATTTTGTTGTTCTAGTCTAAGAAGTGAACTTGGAAATGAAAAAACATCTGTAATTGTTTTGAATTTATAACTTATAAGAAACCCAGTACATTACCATCTGCTAGCTTATTACGTGGCTTTTATTTCACTTCGATGGGGTTTCTTTGATTTTCTAAGGAGGTCCGTCCATACCTGGATGGAAATTTAGACCTGATTACTTTGGTTTTTTTTTTAGTTTACATATTTTTCTATATCAATTTTGACAAACACGGTGTTTGTACTATTTTTTTTTATTTTTTCCATGAAGTCTATGTTTGGCCTAATTATTGTATAAATTAGCACCTTCAATCGTTTTTTTTTTTTTCTGAATTTGTTTTGCAGGAACTTATAACTTTTGACTATTACGTGGAATCATGGGCTCTCCAGCTCCATTTTCAGATATTGGCAAAAAGGCCAGAGGTACATACCTAAACTATTTTTCCATGTGCATAGGAGAGGCTTATGCTAACTCGTTTCTACTTCTTGAATTAATTTTTCTTGATTGGTGGTTTGTTTCAATGACTTTTTCCTTTCAAACAATTCAGAAAAAGGGTGGTTAATGTCTTGCATGAATTATGAGTCTATGACACTAAAACATGTTTTCTCAAGATATTAAGGACAAATAACCGTATTTGAAATCTGAATAACTGCTTAAATATCCATAGTTGGGATGCCAAATGTGCTAGGATCTAAGTATGTTCATTTCCATGCATACCACGTGAGAGGAAATATTCTACTAAAATTAGCTTCTAAGTTTTCATGTTTATGTTCATTTCTGACCAAGAGGACGTATTCTACTAAAAAATAGCTTAAATACATGTTATGAAATCAAAACAACAATCAAGATAATACAGAAAGAAAACGTGAGACAAAACACGATCATTTACGTGGTTCACTAACAATGTGTTAGCTACGCCCACGGGCAGAATAGAGAACGGTTTTATTAATCTTGGCCCAAATACGAAAAACATAAACCCAATTACATATTTAGTCTAGGTTTTGGGGGCACTCTCTAACCGGGCAGCGAAACCCTAACTAAGTAATTGTGGGCATCATAGTTCAAGGCATATTCCAACGATACAGATTGTCAAAAATATAGCTCGCAATAGTTATATCGATCCCTTGCTAGGATTAGTGCCCCTCTTTGAACATTAGTGTCGAGAGTCTGTAATTATCAGTTAGGCGTTATTATTTTGGATTGAATCTTGTTCTTTTTTTTGGTTAGTTGAGGTTTTGTTTTAGCTGCTTGATTCTCTCTTGCTAGGATTAGTGCCCCTCTTTGGACATTAGTGTCTAAAGTCTGTAATTATCAGTTAGGCGTTATTATTTTGGATTGAATCTTATTCTTTTTTTTGGTTAGTTGAGGTTTTGTTTTAGCTGCTTGATTCTCTGTTTGTATGTCCTGGTGTATTATTCCATTCTTATCAATGAAAACTGTTTTAATTAAAAATCGTTGTCATAATTTTTTTTTGAAACAAGGGTAACCACGCCCATCCCTAGGCCAAAAATCATTGTCATAATTATGAATTGGTATTATTGGTTTGCAAAGTTGTAAATTCCAAGTCTTACTCACTTTGATAATGATCTTGCAGACCTCTTGACTAAAGATTACAACTTCGATCACAAGTTTACCCTATCACTACCAAACTCCAACGGAATGGTATTATTGGTTCAAATACATTTGTTTTTTTTTGTGATTATATGGTCTTCCTTATTACCATATATTTATATCCTTTAAATGTGATATCCTGTCTAACTCTTTCAATGATATTGATTTTTCCGTAACTTTGTGACTTTCAAGCCGAAATATCTTTATTTTGGTCGTCTGTCAAATTTTTGTGAGTTCGCAACAGATAAGAATTTACTTATTTAACTTATGCATCTTACTAAGCAAACTTATTTAACTTGTGCCTAAATTTCTTATCAGAGTTTTATCTCTATCGACATTAGGTATGTACATCCAGAAAATAACGTGCCAATTGCATATGTAGGCCAGAAAACTTATTTTTAAAACTTCATTCCTAAATAAGCCTCTATCCTATCTATTCTCATATTCTATATTTATTTAGTTTTCCTCCCTTTGAATTTGATCTCATAGATCTTTTACATTAACGGGAGGGATGACAGTGCTATTCTTTTCTTAGTATTCTGATGGGATTCATATGAATGGCATAATAGTAAATAATTAGGGAGTTTGTTAGGGATTCCAATTATAAATAGAGGGCAGGGGAATGAGGAAGGTATGAAATATTTTGGTAAATGGTCTTGGGCTAGAGAAAGTTTCTCAAGATTGTGAGGTCCAAGTTCCTCTAAAGCTTGGTTTATCTTGTCTTCGGTTTCTTTTATCTCGTCTCATCTAAAAATGCAAAAGAATATAATAATTGTGTATGACGATTTACAACAAGATTTGGCTTTTTTTTCAAATGTAGTTTTAACATTTTTTAACTAACGTAACTAGGCTATTTCATCTAATCTTCCCAAATTAAATTGCATATTGCAGGGACTAACTGCCACAGGTTTGAAGCGGGATCAAATTTTTATTGGTGATATCAGCACCCTGTACAAGAGTGGAAGGTCAACAGTGGATGTGAAGATTGATACTTATTCAAATGTAATGAAGACTATCTTGTTCTTTGCTCAATTTCCTTAATATTCTGTTACCAATTAATCGTTGTCATCTTTGGAGCCTAAAGGCTAGAATATTTTACTGAATATAATATTTTCCAGGTTTCTACAAAAGTGACCGTGACTGATATCTTACCAACTACCAAGGCCACGCTTAGCTTCAGAATACCTGACCACAAGTCTGGCAAGGTTTGTGAAACGTTATGATTTTTTTCATTACTGTGGATGGTCAAATTTGAGAAAATTGAAAATTAGTCGGATAATTTCCCATAATGTAGATGAAGAAAATTTCAGTATCTTCTATGAACTGCTAGACTTCGACATGTTCTTACACTCCATGTGTGCTTTTCAGATTTAATTAACTTACATGAAATGAATATTTGAAAATGATTTGAAAGTTGACCAATTGTTAAAAGGCCGTTAAAAATGTGATGCATCTTCTCTAGTTCAACAATATGGTGGTGGGGATTTCAAACCAATTGTTAACCTTTGACCTCTTTGGACATACCAATGAATCGTGGGCAAGTTTTTTTTTCTTCATATTAATAAATATTTTTACTCTTCAATTTGATGTTTTAGCCTATTAGGAAATGAAAAGTAAACCTATAAAGATTATAATATGGTGTTGCTCTGCATTTACCTATCAGTCTTGCAAAAAAATTATTAGTGTGATGTGGTGTTATGTATTTCACTTCCAAATGTGGTTGGACATGTTGGAAAAACTTGACATGACTATCATGCACTATTTATTTTCTGAAATCGATGTTATAGGTGTATAGACCATATTCATTCCGAGTATATCATATCCTACATTACCTGCATTATAGGTGCTGTGTCATCACGTTTGTAGTTTTTCTAAAGTTTGATCTTTGAAATTGTGTGAAGCTTAACAGTGTCCCACAATGATCTGTATTTGAAATTATTCGATTTATCGATTGTATATGGAATAGTTGTAGGAATTTCATGCTGATGGCTTTATTTATGTTCTGCATACTGCAGCTGGATGTTCAGTACTTTCATCCTCATGCGGTCATTGATTCCAGTATTGGTCTCCACCCCAGTCCACTCTTGGAATTTTCAGCTGCAATCGGTAGTAAGAATTTTAGTTTAGGTGGTGATGTGGGATTTGATACTACTTCTGGTTCATTCACAAAGTACAATGCTGGAATCAGCTTGAGTAAGCTGGACTTTTCTGCGGCTGTTGTGTTGTAAGTTCTGCATAACCACTAATTAGTAGGGCTCTTAGTATGCGAACAAACTATTTAATTGTTGGGTTCAATCGATGTCCAACTACCTAAGTTTCAATTTTCTATGAATTTTCATGACATCCAAATTTTGTAGAGTCAGATAGTATGTTCTGTAAAAATAGTTGAGGTGCGCATTAGCGGACCCAGACACTCTCGGGTATAAAAAAAAAAGTATTTAATTCTTGGCAACTCATTGAGGGTGTTCTTGTGCCCAAATGACATGGGCAGGAGGTTGATTTCAGTTCCTTATTTCTAACTGGATTTTGCTATTGGAACTGAAAGTTGATCAATATAAATGCAGAACTGACAAAGGAAAGGCTCTGAAAGCATCTTATATTCATTCATTGGATCCCCTTAATGAGACTATGGTAGCTGCCGAAATGACTCACAGGTTCTCCACCTTGGAAAACTCCTTCACGATTGGAAGCTCTCATGTTCTGGATCCAGTTACGCTTTTAAAAACTCGGTTCTCCGACAATGGAAAAGTTGCTATGCTGTGCCAGCGAGAATGGAGGCCAAAATCACTGGTAACGCTCTCAGCCGAGTACGATTCAAAAGCTATCGGTTCATCTCCCAAGCTAGGCCTTGCTATTGCTCTGAAGCCTTAATCTGAGGATGATCCAGCAAGATCATTTCAATGAATTTGAACATCCATTACTTTCACCTCATTATAATTTTTCCCAAAATATTCAATCTTGAGTTTCACAATTGTGTATGGAAGAGGAGGTTTTCTTCCATGTAACCAATGAAGGCATCAATAGGATTAAAGGAACCAATTTTGGAGCAAAAAAAAAAGAATGGATATTGAGGGACAAACATTTTGATGTCGCATAAGTGCTAAAGAGACCGACAGTTCTTTCCAGCTTCAGGTTTCTTCAAAAAATCTTGAAATTTCATTCAGTTATGTATTATTGTTGTATTGTTCAAATTTCATTGCAGGTGTTGGGAATAATTTGAACATTGAATGGATTCATCAGCTTCTTCCTTTGTTTAATCCTACAATCCTCGACACATTACTATGGGTGATTTTTGTGGTCTCCGCCTTCATTCATGGACATTCCCAACGGTTTAGTCTTTTGAAGTTTTAATTTGGTCTATCTAGTTTCTAAACTTTGTGTTTCAATAGTCCCTGAACTTTGTGATTTCAGAATTTTAAAATTTTTTTTAATGAAACTTCAAACTTTTCTTTTTTGTATCTATTAAGTTTCTGAATTTTGAGTTTTATCAAATAAAATTTGGACCTATTTAATGATTTTCATATTTTACAATGGTACTGGACAGTGACACACAAGGAGGTTTAGGTCAACAAGATATCAAGTCTAGTTCCATGACCTCAGTTGAATTCAAAAAGTAAAAGAAAAAATGAGAATGTTTAGACTTTTATTAAACATTGAATTCAATTTTATATGCAAAGGTTTATTTATTTACTTTTTTATAAGTAATAAGGGAGAAAGAGAATGATTATGGAAAATAAGAATATATCGAGAGAATACACTAATTCACCGTAGAAATGATTATGTGTATTTAAGTTGTAAAAAATTATGAGCAATATTTAGGTAAGGGTGGGTAAGTATTTTGGAAATACTTACTCACTCTTACAACCATGCATTTTTACTTTTTGTATTTTTCTTTTCACTTTAACATTTCTCTCTCCATCAATCAAAGATAATTTTTTTTTTTTAAAGTAAAAATGTGTGGTTGTAAGAGTGAGTAAGTATTTAGAAATACTTATTCACCCTTACTTTAAGTATTGCTCATAATTATAAAGAAATTGAATAATATATTAGTTACAAAATATTTCATTTTTAATTATTCCTCTTATCTCTCCCCAAACACTCCGTCAATATTTTTTTTCTTTTTTGACATGGAATGATAGAATTGAAAGTTTGTACCATGCAAACCTGAAACTTTAGACTAAATTTATAATGTAACATGAGAAAAATGAAAAGTCACAAGTTTTGCTCCTCATCCTCAATCAGTAGTGAATGTAAAGTAGTCTTTTTGAGCAATACTCCAATAACTTTTCAGAGTGAGGGAGACAGAATGGTAGCTGAAGTAGGTTGAGAATTTTAATTGGTTAAAACTTCTAAAATAATAAAGCAAAAAACAGCACTAACATATAATTGTAATGTAGTGTAGGCATGGGAAAGCTAAGCAGAGCTACAAAAGAAGAAGGACCATTCACAACTGCCCTGCTCTGCTTTTGCTTCTGCTTGGCAGAGTCTAATAACATTAATAATACAGAGACCCATTATATTATAATTCAAAAAGATTCTCTTTTTCTTTTTTTTTTCTTTCAATAATATATAGTACAAGAAACAAAGAAAACGCCTCGTATCTCAGCCTATAATTTGTTTGTTTGTTTGTTTCTGGGTTTACGTGTGTTGCGTTTGTGGATTCATTTCAATCTGCAGTGGAAACAAAAAAAAAAAAAGATTGGTTTACGTGATCTGCAAGCAAGCTATGGCTTACTTGTAAGTTTTACATTTTCTGTTTTCAGAAAATTAATTTCTTACTTTGTGATCTGATTTTTAAAATTATTCCTATATTTTAAAATTGAATATTAGTTATTGAGTGTTCTTTTAATTTGTGATCGGGTGTTTTTTAAGTTACTTTATATTATTAATGATTTTGTTATCTTATGTGTTGTTTGTTTGTCAATATTAAAAAAGATTTTTATTGAGCATTTATTAACTATTTTTCAAAAAATTACATTAATAGAACTATTGTAACTATTCAAAACAATTTCTCATTTTTAATAATTCACTTCTAACTAATCAAAATAGCTCTTCATTTCTAGCAATTATTTCTAATTGTTTATTTCTAACTACTCAAAATAACTCATTTTTAAGCTTTCATTTCTAACTATTTAAAATAAATAATTATTAACTATTCATTTCTAATCATTCATTTTTAACTATTAAAAACATATTTTTATTTTAGATTTACATCAAAATAAGTTATTGTTTCCCTCTTCGAGAAAAATCACATCCAAACGCATTTTGGTTGCAATTTCTCATTAAAATTTATATACAAACGAGCAATTATTAAAAACTATATTTTTTAACTCTTCATCAAAAATCTCATCCAAACCTCGTAAAAGATTATTTTTACCATCAAAATTTTATTTGAGGCCAAAAAGGGTTACTCTGTTGCATTGCACACCTCTGCACCTGGACCAATTTCATTATCAAAAAACTGAAAGGTCAGATTTTGGATTTGGGTCCGAACCCAAATGGAAACATGATTCGGATCTTTTGGGGTTTGGCTTTGGACAGAGAGTCTGACATGTGAGGTAAAAGGGGGGTCACCACTTATGATTTATGATTTTTTTTTTTTTTTTTTTTTTTTTTAAATTTAAGATTTGTGATTTTATGAATATTAAATGAAGAAAAGAGAAGAAACAAAAGTGTGCGAATTGAGATTGATTTTGCTGTATCTGTTTTATGTTGTGTTGTGTGTCAGCTTCACCTTCTATTTCTTTTTACATTTAATTTTTAAGTTCTTTTGTTTGTTTGTTTGGTTCAATCCATTGCTACCCTGTTGTCCCAACCTTCCTAATTCACGCGCTTGTTGTCATTTGCATTTTGGTTTTCAATTTTTGTTTAATTAACTTTACAGCTTTCCAATCTTCTTTTTTAACTTGGGGAATTGTACCAAATTGAAAACTAAAATTGTTTTTCGCAAAACTACATCTTTTTTTTTAAAAAATCTCTACATTAGAATATAATCTTCAATTAACCTTAGGTTTTAAAATGTTATATTTATACTCTTTTGGTATAGATTTCATTTATTCTATAAAATAATAGATTATTCATTTTATCGATTGATGCTGAAATTTGATTTTCGGTGTCAATAATGAATTTGTGATTTTCTTGGGACAAATCACCTACAAATAAAGGAAAACCATGACATCGGTGTGGTGTGAGTCACAATAGCTTCTGATGCTTAAGACAGACTTGACGGTCAAAAGGTTAAGAAGGTGATAGTTTCTAGGGTTCTGAGAGCTTATCTATTTTGTTTACCGTATGACTTTTATAAGGTGACCACTCGTGACTGCATCCCCTATTTCTTCTTTACAGATTCGTAAAATCGTGAGCTTGATTCTTGCCTGTCCCATTTGGGGAGGGCGAATCAACCACCCACGAGCCTTGTACGGATTGATGGTCTTTCGAGTTAAGCAACCCTTGATAGAGCCTGAAGTTGAGTGAGTACGTCCTCCCTGAGATTTGGCTTCAGCATGACCCCTTAAAGGCCCATGGTTAGACCTATAGAGGCCCGTAAGTCATGCTAGTTTCGACCCCACTTGGACCTAGGGTCGGGCTAGGCTCGACCCTTCTCGGGCCAAAGGTCGATACCTCCCGACTCCTTTGGGCCTAAGGTAGGGCTACCCGACCCACCTAGGGCTTGCTTTACGCGGGCTTTGGTTGTGCCTTCTTATCGGACTTTGGTCGCGTCCTCTTTAGCTTGGGGGCTCCTTTATGGCTCGTAAGTCTCTTTGGGTTTTGATTATGAGATTCTCCTCTACCAATCTTTAAATTTCAAAATGTTACCTCTTTTTCTCTTTGAATTTTGACTTTAATTTCAATTTAATCCTTATGATTAAATAAGCCCTTTTTTAAATTTTTTAAAAAAAAACGACTAAAACTTCACATTTATTATGAGTGGGTGTTTGTTTGACATATTTAGATAGGATTTAGGTTAATGAGTTATATTGAAGAGTTATATTGAGTAGTTAAAAATTGAGAGTTGTGCCAACAACTCGTTTGGATGTAGTTTTTGTGCAGAAGAGTTAGATTCAAAATCTTGTTGGAATGTAGATTTAAAATGAGTAGTTATTTTTAGTAGTTAAAAAATAAATGATTAAAAATAAATGATTAAAAATGAAAGATTTTGATTGATTTGAAAGAAATGATTAAAAATTGGTAGTTATAAATGATTGAGTAATTATAAATGAATGATTAAAAATGAATTGTTAGAAATTAGAGTTATTTTTAAAAGAAAAAATGAGAAGAAATTACTAAAAACTCATTTGGATGTAGGTTTTTTAGGAGAAATTAATAAATCTTAAAACTAAATTCTACCTAAATATGCCAAACAAACAGTACACCATCTATTTTTAGTCACTTATATAAATTGTCCATTAATTAATTTTAAATATTATGTTGTAAACTATTTTTTAATTCATATTAAAATTGATGAAAAAAATGAGAGAGAACTAATTATTATAGCGTACGGTTTAAAAAAAATAAATATAATTAGTAGAAAATTATCACAGATGATCAAAAAATTGCACTAGTAAAATCTCTTAGATAAATGTGTAAAACATAAAAATATGGATAGAATGAAAATTAAATTCGAAATTTAAGAGTAAAAATGTAACATTTTAAATTATAGGCCAAATAAAAACTAAATTCAAAATCTATAGGTAAATGTATATCATTTTAAAATTTATGGATCAACCATGTGAAAACTATAGTCAAAATACATGAATAAAAAAAGTAAGTTAAATTATTAATTAAAAAAGTCCCCTAAAATTTTGCACATACTCTTTTTTTATTTGTAATGCAATTTGAATTAAGTCCAAAAAAACAATTGTAATATTTTCATTCAACATTTTTATTCAAATAGTAATATTGAAACATTTGTTAAAAGTTTAAGTAATATAATTATTATTAAAAAAATGAATATTTTTTACCAACACTAGAATTGTATATTTTTTCAATACAAAGGAGAAAAAGACCACAAACTTTATCTTATTATTTTAAAATGTAACTTAGGGGAATAATCATTTTTAGACAATTTTGTCCCTAAGCTACATTATATATTTACAAATATACCATTTTTTCTCTTCTTTCAAAATAACCCACGTTATGAAATTGCCCACAAATATTGATTTGGTTATTATTATTTTTTTTCCTTTCACTTTAATTTTAATATTATCATTTGCCTTTACTACTTTAAAATGTGGCTTAGAAGAAAAATTATTTTTAAACGATTTTGCCCCTAAGCTACATTATATATTTATAAATATACCAATTTTTCTTTCTTTCAAATAACCCACGTAATAAAATTGCCCACAAATATTGATTTGGTTATTACTATTTTTTTTCCTTTCCCTTTAATTTTAATATTATCATTTGCCTTTTTGTCTAAGTGGTTACAATTATAAATACTCAGGAGAATAATAATTAGCCACAATAAACATAATTAACGTAAACTATCTTCTTAGTTTCGGTTTAAAAAAACATTAATTGTTTTATTTTATTTTATTTTATTGAGAAAACATTAATTGGTTTAACCACCATAATCAATAGAATAATTAACCACAATAAACATAATAATTAATGGACTACATAACCACAATTCTCATTAATAATTAACCTAAGAAACTTCAAAAGATGGAATAGAAAAAGGTTTTTTTTTCACCATTTAATCTTTTAACTATAATTCATAATATAATAATTAACTTTTATAAATTTTAGAATTCCAAAAGTTGGCTAACTCTCCATTTCTATCAATAAATTTGAGTTTGTTTTACCATTTCTTCACCAACTCTCAGATCTACCTCCTTTTGTAGCTCTTTTTTTCCATTCAATTGATTGTTCTAAAAAACTCTTCAATTTGTAAAGTATTTCAAAATATTGGTGCTACATTTTTCAATTGATGCACGTGTAGTCAAATCAATATCTTCAATTCACTTTATGACCTTACAATTTTATTTTGATGAAGTTTGATAATAATGCGTGATTGGAAAATTATCATGTAAGCAAATCTTTATTTACAATTCTATTTTATTTATATTTAATGATTCATTTTACTTTTCTTCCTAAGCCAGATTTTGGAGAATGTTCAAACGCTTTCATATCGGGTTGAGCGGGCTTCTTCCAATATAAATATTTATTAGCATATAAAATAGTAGAGAGACCGATATATATATATATATATATATATTGGAAGTATATGCATACAAAAATGAGTTGTTTTGATGGAAGTAATTTTATTAGATGTGTTAGTATTCTATTTTGGTGGGTGTGATGTGAGATTACATGCAAAAACCGATTTGTTTTAATGGAAGTAGTTTTATCAAATATGTTAGTATTGTGTTTTGGTGGGTGTGATGTGAGATTAAAAGTTATGGATGTTTTTTTTAGGTGTGTGGTCCTCGAAAATATTTTTAATGTAATGTCCGATTTTCAGTTTCTATTCCTTTTTTTTTTGTTTACCTTAAATTTTTGTTATATCACTTAATTTAACATTCCTCTTTTTTTATTTTTGTTCTTAATAATGATCTATTTTTCTTTAAGAAAATATTTATATTGACATCAATATATATAGTTGTGTACTATGTACAAATTAGGGTGCGTTTGGGGCACCGGTTATGTAATTGTAGACGAAAGGTTATGATAAACGGAGGGTTATGATAAACGGTGG
>JBBMKA010000009.1:11094729-11105631 GCA_037833695.1 Sechiopsis laciniata | reverse complement strand
AATTTTAAGAAAAATTTATAGTCAATATTCATAAAAATATTTAATAAAAATATAAGGTTTAAATAAACTGGCACGTAAGTTTAGATAAACGGACACGCAAGTTTAGGTAACCACCGTTTATAATAAACGGTGGGGCAAACACTGGTTGGGTTATTATAATCAACCCGGCCGTTTACGTAAATGGTACCCCAAACATACCCTTAGATGATTTGATCCAAATGTATTGGATAGTAATTTCAAATGTGTTTCTTAATTTTAATTACTACATTTTTCAATATTTGTGGGTAATATTCAAGGAGTTATATAATTATTAAATTATGTAATATATGTAAACTATCTATGTTACATCAAAAGTTTGGTTTCTGTTTTATTTTTTCTAATTCTTTTTTAAAAAATTTCTATAACATTCTAATCAACTTTTCAAATTCATCAAAAAAGATTTATCATCATGTATATTTATTTTCCTGAAATACTTCAATGCAGTATATCTCAATGGTTATTTATTTATTTATTTATTGAAATAATGTTTATTATTTATTTATGTATTATGATTATATTTTAAAATTTAAATAGTTTTCCGGTTTGTTAATAAGATATTTAAAAAAATATATTTTTAGACAAATATTAGATAATAATAATTTTTACAATTTTTACATATACTGATATATTATTTTAAAATTATTGTTGTAATGAATAATATATTAATTCATGCTTTGCGATTTTAATGATTTTACAAGTGCTTCAACTTTTTTTTTCTAAGAGATAGATAAATTTAACTATGAATTTATACTTACAACATGATTTAGATCAAATTTATAATAATTTATTCAAATTTCATCCTTTTTTTTACTGATTCACACATTGTTAAATAAACATTGTGAAAAATACGAGATCTAAAAACTTTAAAATCTTTGAATTTAAAAAGAATTGTCATTTGTAAACGAATATTGTTAAAAAGTATCAAACTAAAAACTAAAAAGAGAGAACTTCTAAAGATATTAAATGTTATTGTTGAATGTAAATCTTTTGCATTGAATATATTCTTTATATATATATATATATATATATATATATATAGAAATGATACATCAAAATATTCTTTAAAAAAAAAAAAGCAAAAAAAAATCATATATTTAATAATTGTGTAGTGCATAATTTTTTTTTTTAAACAAAAATTAGATACAAATAAAAAATATATATATTTTTCCAATTTTTTAAAATTATTTTTATACGTTAAAATACCTTTTAAGATTTATATCGTTTTCAAAATTAAAGTTTGACTTAATTTTAAATTTAAGAGAAAAATTATAGTATTCTTTCCATATAAATTTACTAAAATTTAAGATTTGAATTCATCAATTTTTTTTTTTTTTACTTTTATTCTTACATTATATAAATAACTTTAGTATAACATTATGAGTTGTGTAATATAGAAATTAATATAATATTATTTTCATTAATTTAATTAATAACATTGAAGTCATTTTTAAAAATTTTAATAATTATATTGTTGAGTTTATATTTATCTCTACTTTGTAAGGTGACAAAAAAAAAATTAATAAATAAATAAAATAAAAAATAAAACAATAACTTTTAGTATATATTGTTACCTTTTGTTTTTTTTTTTTTCTTCAAGTTAATATTTTTAAATTAAAAAGATGTAAAAAAAACATATTACACTTGGAAAGCACGTATATGTTAGAGTATGAATAAATGAGAGTCAAATACTGATTACTAATGTACTACAAAATCTTTCATTAATAAATATTATTTTAAATAATCTTAAATTAAATGAAAATATTTAAAATTTGAGGAGCCAAAATAAAATGAGTTGGCATAAAATTAGAATATTTAATACCACGTTGGTTAGTTTAGAAAACTAAGACCTCATTGGTTATTATTATTTTGAGATAGCCACGTTGGTTATTATTAATAATCATAAATTTGGTAATGGATTTTAGATTAAATTAAAACAAGAATCAGTTCCAAAGCGCCCAAAAAAGAACCATGGTTTTTTTTGACACTCTAGTGGTTGGACCTTTCCATTAATCAATTTTCATCTTAATCCATAGTACCTAATTATGTTAATTAACACACAAATTTTGATTACGTGACAATAAATTAAGCTTACAACAAAAATCATGTAATTAGGGCGTGACACGTGGCTATCTCGGTCTTTCGAAACAGGCAACGCACACATGGCTATGTGCAAAAGCTTCTCTTTTAAAATATTCTGCCTTTTTAAGCTTTAGTTTGTTTATTTCTATAGGCTCTATTTAAATCATATATAATTTATTTCTGTCAACACATATAATTTTAACTAATGTTTTATTTTCTATGTTATCTTCTTTCTAAAATTGTATTTTTTTTTTCTTTCTAACATTTAGATTATTTTACTTTAAAATATATGTCACATCCAGTTATAGCCCATTTTCTAAAATTAAAAAGAAAATATCATTTCTTCTAGATTTGGTTTCTTCAAATTCATTTCCTCTAAATTTGTTAGAATAATGGTAGGAATGAGATTTAAACATATATTTTAACTTCACTTTAGTACAAATTATATTATTGGTTATGCCAACTTCTACAATTTTAAGATTGAAAGTGGTGCAATGATTTTATTGTTTAGTTGTAAACCATTTAATACTATAGTCACAGGTTCGATTTTGATAATGATATTTGGTTCTCATTTATTTGAGAACAATGATATCCTCTATGTAGGGTTTGTTGTCCTCCTCCCCAATACACACTAAAAAAAAGAGATCGAAAGTGAGTATAGTTAGACAATAATTGACAATTTTTATTAATAGATTCTTCCTATTTTGAATAGAGATTAGACATTTGGTGTTTTAATTGAACGAACATGTCTACCGAACTAAGCTTACTTTGTTTCGATATTCAAAACTAACTTTTTATAAATAAAAAATTTATGTTGAACTCAAGTCTGTTTATATCATTCTAAAGGTAACAAAATTAGTTGCACTTATATAATTCTTGAACTAAAATTAGTGAAATATGCAATTTCTTTTAGTTCAATTAATATATTTCATTTAAGATGATGGCATATACCAAATACTCTTAAATTGTTCTCGCTTTAACGAAATAGTTATTGATAAAGGATATTTTAAATTATTGTTATTTTTTTTTTGAACCACACTTTAACATAATCTAAGTGATTAAACATATTAAAATGCAATGTCATATATATATGTGTGTGTGTATATTTATTTATTGGAGAGTAATTGTTTTATATTGTATATTCTAAAAGACCTATTTTCATTTTCTATGATTGTTTTTTTTTTATAAATATTTTATCTTGTTTACATTTTGTTAGATCTACATCTATAATAATAATTCATCATTCTTATAGCCATTCTAAAAGTGGACCATCCAATAAACACAATAATTAAAGGTATGACAATTTGCAAATGTTAAATCTACAAATATTTTATTGATGGAAATTTTGTTATGACCAAACTATGCCTCTCATCCACATATGGACAACTTTTAATGTGAACAAATTTACAAAAATATTTGGAAATATCCATGCCTACTCCAAATTCAATAATTGAAAATATGTAACAATTTTGGTAATTAAATTTTATGGGAAAATAATTTGTTGTATAATTTGATATTCATCATGGGTCATAACAATGAATATAATAAGATGAATGTATTATCCAAACAAATAAAAAAAACTCACACACACAAAGCATAGCAACTAAATATCACCTTATTAAAAAATGGAAGAAGATTTTAATTAGTATAGAAATTCAAAAGGGCTTAGAGAAGATAAAAAAAATCTGAAATTAATGTTTTAAATAAATGGTTTAGAACATAATTGCTGCCAAAAGCCAAAAGCCTCCCATTTGACTTTGAAAAGAGGAATGAAGATCTCAATCTTCAGCTTTCACAAATGCTTCAAAAGTGAGCATGATTCTTTATTGTATATAATCTTTAAATTACATTTTTCCAAAAAAATAAACCTTTAACTAACATACTCTCTCTTTAGGTGACTTAGTGCAAAATGCACATTTTCAATATAATAGTGATTTTTAACAAGTGTAATACAAGCCATCTAGATTTTGTATTATAATTGGAAATTTAAGTGCTATTTTTAATTATTTAATTTGTCTATTTCATTATCAGTTATAATACAAATGTTTTATTGAAATTTTAAATGTATAAAGAAGAACTCAAAGAGTAAATATTTATTTAATTTGAGATAAAATAAGAATAATTCAACTATTATTAACCTTTGTATCCATCCGACGTATTATACCAAAAAAATACTTTTACCAGTCATTTTAAGCAATAAATATTTGTGAAACTTGCCAGAGTAATCAAGTGTAGAAAATAATTACACGTATGATCATTTTTTTAAAAAATTACTAATTATAGTCATTAGTATTAATAATATTATTGTATTAATAGTACATAATAATGTACTTATAATACATAATAATGTATTAATGATTATAAATACAAATATTTTAAAATTTTTCTACATTTATAACTATTTTGTGAAAATAACATATCTAGTATAATTTTCTTATATATATAACTCTTTGAACATCGTATAACTTACCTGCAATTTTAGGGAGTGCAATACAAATGAACTGTAGAAATCAAAAGGAAAAAAAGAACTCGTGAATATAATTAAACTTACCTTAATTTTAGCTTTGTTACAATAATATATGTAATATTCGGTTTATTCTACCAACATTATATGTAATATGTAATATGTAACTACTTTTTATTCTACCGAATGGGTCAGTGGCGCGATTGGTTATTCACTCCACCGTCACGAGTTCGATCCTTAAATTGGTATTTGTAATCCCCTTCCCCAAATTTGTACTAAAAAAAAAAACTACTTTTTATTCTTACCAACATTATTTTTTATTCTATATAACTATTTTTTATTATCTTCCTATTCATATTTTTGTTATTTTTATAATTATTTTCTTCACCCTAAATATAAGTAATATCAGTCTTTGCGATAATTCAAACGATGAACTATTAGGATAAGGATGAATAAAGAAGGGAAAAAAGCTGTACATAGTACGAGCAATCAAAATATTTATGTAATTAATAGTTTTATATGGTACTATTGGTTCAAAAGTATTTGTTGGATGACATTCTTTTTGGTTGTTTATAAAAGTAGTCAATAGTTATCGGAAGGTTATAAGCAATAGGTTACGATAGGAGTAAGGAATTACAAACAAATATAATTTTGAAGGAAAAAAGTCATTATTAAACTAGCTTGATTTGTTAGTGTTGTGACTTTTAACAAACCTCCAATACAATTCTAATCTTCAAACCTAATTCTTAAGCTAATATAAACTACTAGATAATATTGATTCATATTTTTATGTCAGGACCGTATATATACTCATCACTATATCTTATAATACGTAATCGGGCAAATTGAAGCATATAAATATATTCAAATCATGCATAAACTGAGAGTATATTTTAAGTTGAAGAGTATTCAAAAATCAAATAAAATAATGACGCCAACTAAAACTAATTACTGATATGATAGTTATATGATAAATATCTTTGAATTTCAGCTACAATTATAGATAAGAAATTGGAATGATATTTCGGTCATGGAAACATGTTCATCTTGCTTAATCATAACTCGGGTTGGAAAGTTATTTTAAGTGGCAAATAAAAGTTCAAAATACATTCATTTTAAGCTTTTAATCAGAAGATAAATACATGCAGGAAAATTAATTTATGAGGCAAAATTAACTACACTAAGGTAGTTAATGAATAAATAGGGTAGTCAAATCTTATTAATTGCCCCTCGTCCTAGAATTTTATCTCTCTCAATTTTTTTTAGTACAAAATGAGATGCTATTATGGTTGAGTTAAACTCACTTTAATTATATATTTATGTCAACAATTTATTACTTTGGTACGTTGTATCATTATAACTAGTTATTCATTTGCAATAAAAAGATCTTATATTTGAGGTGAGATACTACTTGCGAGTGACATAAGAGCTTATGAGTTTGAATTTCTCTTTTGTAAAAGAAAAAAGTGTGTGAAACTTGTAAGTTAAGTGAATAGAGTCCACTGTAAATCACTCAACCAATTATAGGGGGCCCTTTGTGATCTCTATCCATGAAAACTCCAAAAGCCCTTTTTGTTTTTCTCCTCTTCTGTTGCTGTTTTCCCTTGTACTTTCTTCCACTTCCCTCTCTTTGCCAGCCAATTCCCCACATCCTCCACTCACTCTCTCTCCAAGTAACCCAAAACCCTCTTTTCTCTCTCTAAAACCTAAAAACCCTCCAAAACCCTCTTTTCTCTCTCCTCCATTAAATACACCACCCCCTCTATAAAACCCTCCCTCCACCACCCCCACTAACTCCCATTTCCCTCCTTATCCACTCTCCCAAACAGCCATGAAAGAACACTGGACCTCACTCGCCTCCCTCCTCGGCGTCCTCGCCTTCTGCCAAACACTCCTCCAAGCCCTCTTCCCGCCGGAGCTCCGTTACGCCGCCGTCAAACTCCTCAACTCCCTCTTCCGCTGCTTCTCCTCCCACGTCTACTTCGACATAACGGAAATCGACGGCGTCAACACCAACGAACTCTACAACGCCGTCCAACTCTACCTAAGCTCCTCCGCCTCACTCTCCGGCAGTCGATTGAGCCTCACGCGCGCCCTGAATTCAACCAGCATAACCTTCGGCTTAGCCAACAACGACTGCATCGTTGACTCGTTCAACGGCGTCAACATCCAATGGGAACACATCGTCACCCAACGACAAGCCCAAGGCTCGTTGTGGCGGCCATTACCGGAAGAGAAAAGGGGATTTACGCTAAGAATCAACAAAAAACACAAACCCATTGTTTTGAATTCTTATCTCGATTTTGTAATGGAAAAAGCCGAAGAAATTCGAAGGAAAAATCAAGAGCGGCTTTTATATACGAATTCGCGTGGTGGGTCTTTGGATTCTAGAGGGCATCCATGGGAATCTGTGCCGTTTAAACATCCGAGCACGTTTGAGACATTGGCTATGGACCCATTTAAGAAGCAACGGATTATGGAAGATTTGAAGGATTTTGCTAACGGGCAGAGATTTTATCAACAAACGGGCAGAGCTTGGAAAAGGGGGTATTTATTATATGGCCCGCCTGGTACTGGTAAATCCAGTATGATTGCTGCAATGGCCAATTTTCTTGGTTATGATATTTATGATCTTGAACTTACGGAGGTTCATAATAATTCTGAGCTGAGGAAGCTTTTGATGAAAACTACGTCGAAATCGATTATAGTGATTGAGGATATTGATTGCTCCATTAATTTGACTGATCGGAAGAAGAAGGGTCCGAGGAATTACTATGAGTTTCCAGATTTACGTTGCGGTGGTGGCGGCAGTGGTGGGTATGGTTCGATTGGCGCCGACGATGGCGGTGGTGGTTCGATTACTCTGTCTGGGTTGCTGAATTTTACTGATGGGTTGTGGTCGTGTTGTGGGAGTGAGAGGATTTTCGTGTTTACGACGAATCATATTGAGAAATTGGATCCGGCATTGCTTCGGAGTGGGAGAATGGATATGCATATTTTTATGAGTTATTGTTCTTTTCCGGCGTTGAAGATTCTTTTGAAGAATTACTTGAATTACGAAGAGGGGGAAATGGATTTAGGTGTTGTGAGTGAAATTGAAGAGGTAATCGACAAGGCGAAGATGACGCCGGCGGATGTGAGCGAGGTTCTGATCAAGAACCGGCGGTGTAAAAACAGAGCAATGGCAGAGTTGTTGGAAACATTGAAATCGAGAGCTGAAAAGAATGAGAAAAATGGTGGGTTGTTGAAAAAGGAAATGGGTTTAGAGGAAGAAGAAGAACAGGAGAAAAGAACTCTGGATAGTCCCAAAGAATCGTCGGAATTTGAAGAAGATTGCAGGAAAGAAACAGAGGATGATGATGGAGAAGATAATGAAAAAGAAAGCAACAATTTCGTTGGGTAATAATAACGGTAAGAAATTCACCTTTTCCCTTTTTTCCTTTTTTTTTTTACTCTCATCGTCATGGATGGTATAGTGACTGAAGTAAAAAGTGAAAAAAAATGGGGTGAATTTGGATCCAATTCTAAGATCTATCATCATTATTGTTAAAATAATGAAATCTATATTATGTCATCATTTATTGGTTATATATAAATTGCAATTTTGAAAAGTTGGTGTTGGATTTGTTTGTTAGTTTGGTTAATTGATAAGACTAATTTGAGGGATATAATATGGTTTGTGTAATTTGCCACTAAGGACCCCAAATGGAAAGGCATTGGAAGTTTGTGATTTAACACATGGATCCCAATGCATATGTGAGAAGTGGGGGACTTAATAATTTATACTCTTTTGTAATTTGTGCCCATATGATTGAGAATCAATGTTGATTTTTTCTTTAAATAAACAAAATCCATGTTACAATTTGTTTTGGATAGATTAGATTGATGAGTTGGATATGATAATTTGGACTAATAAATAATGATTGAGGGATAAATGATGATCTATTCCAATCTTAAGCTTGTTGCATCAGTTGTTTATTGGAATGAATAGACTTGAGAAAGAAAATGAAAACCCCTTTATTGAACTTCTCATGTTTGGTTCTTTGTCAATGTCAAAACATAGGTAATTGGTGGTTTTGATTTGTGAAAAGAAAAATAATGAAAGGGGGTTGAGGAGAGATGGTGGATGTGAGAAAAGGCATCTATAAGTACTTTGATTTCTATTGGAAAATATTGTACAACTTATAGAATCTCTATGATATGTATTTTTTATTGGAAAAATAGTGTCTTTCACTAATATTCCTTTTAGTGAAATTTTCATAATTTGATAATTGGAAGGAGAGTTATTTCTCACTTCCCTTTTCTGTTGTCAATTTGTAGTTGGTTTTCCCTTCCTCCTCTCTTTTATATTTTAAATATTAAATTGAACGTGTTCCTTTATATTCTTATACTTAGAATGAAGATTTGGTTGAGATTTTTTTAATATGACAAAATTTACCTACGATTATTCTTTTAAAATATATTATTTAATCATATAATATTTGAACATGAATGAAACTTGTAGAAAATTGATTGTTTGATAGATAATTACCATAAATCAAATTAATAAGTTTTTTGGTTTCTTAAAATTGTCTTTGAATACTAAATGAACTCACCATAATTGGTAAGTTATTATAATACGGTAATTACTTATTTATAATATGGAAGATGATAATTTTATTTAGATGCAAGTTTTTTTTTTTTTTTTTTTTTGAGAAACGGATGCAAGTTATTATAGTTGAGATAATGAACGATTTATTAATTTTTTTTTTTTTTTTAAATAAACTTACTAAATTATTATACCGTTTATCCAACAAAATTTTGACTTAAATTCATCTTTTTTTTTAAGAAGAAGAAGAAGAAAAAATTCATCTATTTTTCATTGATATTCTTGTTTATTGAGTTATATGTTCGAGTAAATTTGAATAAAACTATTTTGTTTGAACAAAAAGTTTCCGAAAACAAAAGCAATTTCAAGGTTTACCTAAAGAAAACAAAAGTGATGTAAACATGATTCATGAAAAGGCTGTGCGAATGGATAAGATAGGAGATGAAAGGGTAATATGGTAAAACAACTTTTTTTTTCTTTTTTTAATTTTTATTTATGGGTTGAAAACAGAAAGCCAGATTTTGTGTATGGAAAAAAAGGATTTAGATGCCAAAAAAGGAGCACTTATGAGACGACATGAGATATAATGAGAAAAGGTTGATTTTTTTAAAAAAAAATTAATTTCTTTAAAAGAATTCTTATGTGGTGATTTTGACGTTTGAGTTATGAGAAAATGAAAGATTTCATGGGTGACAACTGACAGCTGACTCATCACTGCCCTTTTTTCTGTCTTTTCTGTATGATTTTTGTAATTTCTTTTATTTCTATTTTTTCAAAAAAAGCATGTGAATTTATATTAGCCAAAAGCCATATTCTTTCTTTCGGCTTCCCTAATTTTCCACCCCCCATTTTCATTTTCTTATTAATATTGCCTTAACTGTATGCTCAACTACAATAATTTACTTTTTAAAAAAAGTCAATAGTTTTTGTTTCTCCCACATTTTCTAATCTTTTTTCTTTTCTCACTTTTTTTAAACCATATATATTCATGCATTCCTCAATCATCATAAAAGCAATGTAGAAAAATTCTCCACAAAAAAATGTCAAATGTTTTAGAAAAGTAATAAACCAAACTTGCTAAATCCATCAAACCCATTATTAAACTTAGTTATGAGATCAATAACTCAGGATGTAAAATCTAGCTCAAAAAGAGAATGAGAAGTCCTTTAACATAAGGACCAAATATAACTGAAATATTGAGTTTTGTATGATCTTGATAAATACCATTTACAACATTAATAACATGTAAGAAATTAAATTCCTCCAATATTGAAGGAATGAAGTCTAAAGCATTGTCCAAAGATTTCACAATGTATATTTAATTGCGGCTTACACTTAAGACGGGATTTTAGTAAAAAATGTTTATCTCAATATAATTCATGGTAAAAACAACTTTGAGGCTTGCTTTATTTTATTTTCCAAATTCAACTACATATATATAATTCAAATGCTTCTCCGTTATGTAGCTCCTTCACCTTTTAATTTGCACATTTTCTAAATTCGACTTGCATATATTTTAATTATTTAATTGAAAATTACTTGAATATTTTGAGTAACTAATTATATATTAATCAATTCACTTTTAAATTGTTTTTCTATACACTACAAATAAATATTTCATAAAAAGTACACTTTTAGTTCAAAAAAACAATAAAGAAAAAGTACATTTACATAAAAGAGTTATAGAGAGTTAAAAGGAAACAAATTTCTCAATAAATAAACAAAGCATATA